>JAPZEA010000006.1:14339337-14349504 GCA_029783685.1 Heniochus monoceros | reverse complement strand
CACTAAAATAGGCATCAAAATCCTTTTCTAAGATTTTCATTTCGTGATAGCAAATGCTTACACACACACACACACACTCACAAATACATGGAATGCATGGGAAAGTAACTCTATAGCTGCTTCACCAAGGCCTTTATGGGGAAAAGCAGTCATTTAAGACTGTAAGCTTAGCCTCTATGTTCCCCAACCTCTAAATCATGCACAAATCCATAAAGATAATATCCTCCTCATGTTAATGCTAAATCAGTCTTATCAGTCATAGACTGGTTCTAATCATGAACAGATACACAGACTCTAACTGTCAACAAAGCCGTGCATCAGTCCAAAAATTGTTACTGGGTGCTTTAACATGCATGGTGCATCAGAAGTGGAAATGCCGCATCAGATGGCACACTGACTGCAAGAAAGCCAATCACAAGCGCTGCAAAGGCTAACTAAAACTCACCTGACACTGTTTTCCTGCAGCAAACCCACCATCTGGTGCTTCTAGCAAGTTTAAACAAACACCAATAATTATTTGCAAATGGTATTTGACCCAGGTTTGACACACATACCACAAAATTCTGGAAATACACTCATAACTGTTCTGGCAAATTTAACCTGTGTGGCTGCTCTAAACTCTCACGAGATGGATGTTCATTTTAGCCCTTGATGAGGTCTACAAATATTTAGATTATGTTCAAAATGAGACCAATAGTTTATGCGAGTTCCTCTCGTATTTATAAGGGAAGATTTATTGAGCATATAACTCTTCAAAACATCCTGAAATGAGGAGGACCATCAAGCCCTGACACAACTTATTCATCACATGTGGAGGCCTAACCTGCTTTAACAACCTTCTAAACTGATCGCAGCATTAATACCTAAACTCAATGGAATGTGAATGAGTTATGCCTCCATTAGCTAATGTTTGGTGCAAATTATCAAACTATAAATGTGTGACACAGGCAAACGGCCAGTGGTAGACAGCATTAGTTGTCGGTGGAGAGTTTTGGCCTTCGCTGGCCAGCCATATTCACCCAGACAATCACTCCCCGTGTGCATGTATAATGTGGACAGTTAACTTTAGGAATGTCTTCCATCTCTAGAGAGAAAGCCAGCCTGCTGCCGGCTGCAGTGTTTGCACATACGTTGAATTGGAGCATTCACACTCACACATGCAAAACGACCATAGACTGACTTTCTTGCAGGTCGATAAAAAGGCTGACTGCATTTCTATATACAATAGCTCATCGGAGTGAAGTTGCACTCAGCAATAGGAGTATATTCACTGTATCGATCACCATTATGGTTGCACACAAAGAAATGTTTTTCAAGTAGCCTAAAAAGAACTTTTAGGATATGTCTCATTTGTTTCTGTTTGAATCATCACACATGCATTGATTCTATTGCACAAATACTACTGTGTTGTTGATTTACAAGATTCCTGAAAGACCATTTAGAGTTTAGATGATATATAAAGCAAATTCAAAAACATTCTTTTATATCTAATGGATCCTCCCGCAATCATCCACCACACCAGCCTTTCCGCTGACCCTGACCTCCTGCGGTAGTTTATGAGACCTCTGAGGAGGAGAGATTAATAAAGTCTACAGCTCCACTGGGACTGGGAGAGGGACACCGATACTGGCCCCTCCGGTACGGTCGCTGACCTCTACATGTGGTCCAGACGGCTGCTCTGGACAGTTGCTGCAGTCCCACACAAAGGGGGAAACAGAGACGAGACTAAGCACAGTCTGCACACACACACCCTTCTTCTTTTTAGTTGTTGGGAGTGTTTAGTGTCTACGATACTGCCTGTCTGTCTTGAACAAGAGCAGACGTAAAAGAGAAATAAAAGAGGGAAGTTGAAAGAAGAGGTTTGAGAAACAATTAGGTGTGTGATTATGAAAAGAAACCCATCTACTGCTGAGTCAGAGCCTTCAGAGACCCCGCTCTGATGAAATGAACCCACAGCACAGTACCATAATGCAGCCATTGAGAACACCAGGGAGAACAGAAAAAGAACAAAGCAAAGAGATGGAAAAAGTGGATTTAGGACACAATAGAAAAAGCTACATTGTGATGAGTGATTGCAGTTTGCTTTGGCTCGACGGCCTTGTTGTCTTTAGGGACCGCTGAGCTGTGTAGGCAAAACTTGGGATTGAAAAATGAAGTCAGAGCGGGTGTACTCCGCAGTGTGCGAGTGCGTATGTGTGCCTTTTTACGTCCTCTCTCCCTCATTGCCTCAGCTTGAGTGTCAGTGAAAGGTTATATTGATTAACAGATCGCACGGCTGCAATCTGTCACTGTCGATGAGCGGTCGGTCCATGACTTCATCTCCCTTTTGACGTGTGCTGTAATGCACTTGTGTTTACCCTGGAAAACACGCGCTGATGAGGAACGTAGAGAGCGAGGGCTAAAATGTAGCTCATGCTGAAAGGATGCTGGCCTGAACAGATGCTCAGCAGAGTAAAAGACAACCACCTGATTCACTCCCTCTAGTGGCACTCCATAACAGTCTGCTAATTATGACAAATGATGTTTCCAGTAGTTGCATCTAAAATGCTTAAAATAGGAGATAAAATTAGAGAAATGCAACAAACAACATGTCGTCTGTCTGGTTGCATGGGTGATATGTCTTACCTATGCCTACACAGCACATGTGCATGCAAGCAGTGACATCATCTCTGTGCGACCACACTGACAGGCATGGCAGACCCGGAGGGCTCCATGCAGTCTCAGCCACATTATTATCTGGCATTGCACCCCCATAATCTGCCTCTGCTGTGCGCAAGCCTCAAAGCCTCAAATACATGGGCCTCCACTCTTAAGTGCTGTTAACATATAATAGAAAACCATAGTGTTTTCTATAGGATGGGACCATCCAAAGCAGTGCAGTGCGTGCACGAAGATGTGTGTGAGTGTGTTTACACTGTTGGATCTCAGTTGTGAGGAATAGTTCATTTTCCTCGTGCGGTGCCAATTTTAAACAGGCCTCTCTATCTCCCTTTCCCTCCAGTGTCCGTCCCTCCTCCTTCCCTCCGTCCGTCCCCTCTAATGGATTTAGCAGATCTGGTTGGGCACGCCACAGCTACCCGTGGCCAAGCTAAACAGGACCCAAAGTCACGAAGTTCCAAGTAAAAAACGGCCACTCCGCGCCGCCTCTATCTCAACCATGTTTATTGTGCTTTGATGGAACAGCGCACGGTTGCGTTCAGCTAGTTCCTCAGCGGTTGCGAGGTCTGGCTTTGCCTCCAGATAGTTGGCAGCCGCTCATTCGGCCCTGCAACTTCTGCTTCTGTGTCGCCCAGAACAAACAGTGGCCAGATCCTGTGATTGACAGTTAAGTCAGACAGGGGAAAGAATAAAGGGAAAGGTCTGTCAAAATGAAATACACAAGTCATCTTCTATTACATCAGAAATATGTGCCATAGAGACACTGGATACGACCGTGGCTTTGCATATTCAAAGCCCTAAATGCAAAAATCACATTTACGGAGGAATTTTAACATTTTGCAACAGCTCTCTTGCAATCCGTGCATGTGCTCTGCAGCTATATTGTGTGAAGACATTAAAGTGTTGTAGCTCTGGTGCAATTTAAAAGTGTTAAAAAAGCTTTTTTTATAACAGCTCTCAGCAAGTGTACAATTACAGGGTGGCTAGAGCAACACAAAATCTTTAAATGACTGAGAATGAAAGGTTAGGCCAGGTTGTGGTGAAACGGGCTGCAGCGGTCCGCGGTGGTAAAAAGCTTTGTGAGGGGAGGAAGGGAGGGAGAGCGAGTCTGGCGGGGGGTAGAGGATGGAGGAATGCTTTGCATCTCAGTTTTCATGTCGTTTGGGTTGTGGCTGTTTAGGGGGACGACTGCCTCCCCTTAAGTCGCCTTTCCCCGGATCTCTGGATATAGTCGTCCCATTTCCAAGCCCAGCTGTCACCAGCACTGTGAGCACATGTGTGTGTGTTGTGTGTAAATTCATCCCCCTGTGCACATATACCTCTCTTTCTTCGGTTCCTCTTTTACTTTTCCCTCCATTTAAGAGTCTACACTAAACGTGGATATCAGTTTCAATTTACTTCCATAACCGACTCAATCAAAGATCCAACGTATGTTAACACCAGCCCCTCAGACAGCCAGACGACTACTGTCTGGACACACACACTGAAATATACATGCACATGCTGCACCAAAGCACAATCAATATTAATACGACTATGAGCCGAGAGAGTTCATGACTGTGGCGTACAATGGGTTACCTCGCCCAGGGGAAGCAGCCGTAAAAGCTCTCGCAACCTGTGAAACCCTAACCTATCTGGTTTGTGGAGAGCGGTAGCGTCTAAGTAAGTAAGTTTGAATTAATTATGATGAAGTGACGACCAGTTCCTTGGCTCCTCTGAGCTGTGGTTCAAATGGCTGATCTGACACAGGGTGACAACTAATCCAGCCACAAATGCAAACGGGTCGCTAAAACTGATCTGATGTTCATCTCTCATCCAGTTCATCATCTTATTAGCGAAACTCTGGCGCAGAGGAACCAAGCTCTCCCTTTTTCCCCAGTTCAACTCAGCTCTGTGAAAGCCTTTGTTTTCAGCTCTGTCCATGAAATGTTGCTCTGGAGTTTTATTTTATGACTTATTTCCTACATAAATGTCCATGTCAGTGACATCAGTGAGTCTGCAGAGAGGGGGAAGGGGAGGGGGACCACGTCATCACAGAGACTCGTCGGCTCACAGTGAGAGCGAGCCGCTGTGCCAGGAGCCCACTGAGACTTAGAGTTTGAGGCTCAGGTCCGCACTTTGTTTCTGCGCTGCAGTTTTTCTTCTAGACTAGGGAAGAACAAACTCGAAGGCACGAGGCTTATTCTCTGATCAAGGAAGTGACTGAATGAATTTTTTTTGCTGCAGTCCGAAGGTATTTGGAGAGTGAGACATTTTTTTTTCATGGTTTGGCTCCATACTCTCATTTGGATGTGAAACGATGCGATGAAAATGAGGTTAACGTGCTGACTTGTTTAAGTTTTGTTTTATTCTCAGCTATAAAAGGCCAGCCATGGTTGTACATTATGTGTCCTCATTTTGGGGTCAGTGCTATTTAAGATATCGTTCAATAAAATCATTTTTGGTGTGTCACATCCCATTGCATGCAAGAAAACTGCCTGAGCACTGTTTATAGCAGCTGTGCATCTGAGCATTGAGCTATGGACTACATTTGACTAATTTATTCTGTAGTGTAGTACTTTTACTCGTCATGACAGCTTGAAGTTATCAAATCAGTTTCAATTCACTATGCTGCTACAACAGAACTTTAAGGCATGCTACACTTATATTTTTGCATTTCTGCACTAGCATTCTTACTCAACTCCACGGGGATACAAGCTGGGGAAAAACAACTGCAGAAGGCTCCGAAACTCTGCAGCAGCAGCAGCATAACAATTCAAAGCTGGTGTGATGACTCAGATTTGTTTATTTACCCACACAGAGGCTGTCAAGCTGGAATACAGTCACACACACGTACAAACTGCACCAGGTCCCCTGCGACAAAACGTCCTAGATTTCGCTGCCCGACAGGCCAGAAGGAGAAAGAGAACGTTACAGTCAGAGATAGAAGGAGGAGGAGAAGAAGCGGAACTAGAGGTGGAGAGGAAAAGTTTGATTCTGGATGAGGTTTCCTTAGAAAAACACCGCCACGGTGACAGAGACAGAAACGCGAGGAAGTTCGACTCAGCCCGAGTGTGTGCTGAAACACACGCTTGCACGCAGACTCGCGCACACACACATAAATAATGTGCCCTCTGGACCATCAGTGAAGACACGGAGCAAGTGAAAACACAGTCGGGGGCGGTTCACTAACCTCCAAGGCCACGCCGTCGAGTGAATGCGCGCTGGTTTTTGTTTCTCTGGTGAGAATGTGTGTTTGTGTTTTGTTTTTGTTGACTTTAAGAGAAAAAGAGAAGAAAGTCAGGAGGAATTCAACAAAATATGAGGATGAGAGAGAGCGAGATAAAACAAAACACAAAAAAGGCATGACGGGACGTCCCCGACGGTGAAGCAGCAGCTGCCACCTACCATCACTCATCACAAACAAGGGCAAGTTGTCGAGCCGAACCGAGTCCACGACTCTCTGTCAAACCTCATTACCTCACCTCGCTGGTGAAACTGAGATAAATAGCCTTATGGAGACTCAAACTAACTGTTTCTCTATTCATGATTTGCATTTCAAGTTCCATAATCTGAGAGGTGAACCGCAACTCAATCCTCTGTGGCGAAAAGCAGAACATTGACTGGAAGTTATTAAACAGCAGGAAATATTCTTATTACTCTTAAATGCTGAAGACATTAAAATGCACCAAAAAACAACATAATGGCTTCATTTGGCTGCACATCCTGCTAAATGAGCAGTATGCATGTATTGTTATAAGTATCAGTAGAGTATTATCAGACAGTGTGCAGTGTGAGTATGTCTTGCGGCATAAAGTCGCATGCTTTGTGTGACGCTGCTTGAGAATCATTACATTCGGATGTTAATGTGATGTAAATGCAATGCAGCTAACCACTCAAGAGTTGATTATGCTGCAATTAAAATTTCAATTGCAATGTTTACCAAATTACTCGCTTGGTTTCTGTGCATGATTGTGTAGTACCAATACCAACGCACACACACTTGTAAGGAGAGTGTGCTGACCTGCGTTAATTCCCTGTAGGGTTATGCTAACCTTAAATGCCTAACCCCAACCTTTAACCCAGCCTTAGCCCTAAAACTCATAATTCTGAACCTAAAACTCCAACGTGAATGTTTAACTTCGTTGGGACCGGAGTTTTATTCCCATATGGGAGGCGAGTCCACAATGTGCCCACAATGTGATGAATACATTAACACACACACGCAGTATTACATTAGAGGAATCGCAGCGTTCGTTAATGAACGAACGGAGGAAAAGTTCAAAGACAAAACACTCAGCCTGATAGCCAAAACAGGGACAAGAGAATGGAAACCAAAGATCCATCTTGTAACTTAAACACACACACTCTCACACACACAGGCAAGCACACACTTCAATCTCTTTCTGCGTTCCACCCAACGAAATAATCAGCGACATGACCTCCGAGCAAACCAGGCACAAGGTTGTATCAGGTCATGTTATTGCTTCAGAAAACACATAAACATTAATCAAAGTGATAAAATGTTTGGTTGAAAAGTTTGCCAGCTTACGAAGTAATTTCTTTGAGGGTGAAAAGAGGTCAGGATCTTCCTCAGAGAAATGCCACGAGCTTAACTTCTCTGAGAGAGACGGGGAATTTAGTTCTTCTTTGGCTGACAGATCTGGGAAACTATTAAAATCTGTAATTACTCATCTCTAGCTCAGAATATGGGACTTGGCTTATTAGATATTAAATTCTCCATCAACTCTCGGGTTAGCGGCGCGCCGACAGCTGCTCTCCAAGAGAATGCCTTTGTATCATGTTACTCCATTATATTTCTTGTGGTAAGCCTGGGAATTAAGGCTGTCTGTCTTTGTTTTAATTTGCTCTACAGAGTTAAACAGACATCAATACTCATCAGCTAATGATGAGCAAGTAAAATCTTGATAAAAAGACGTAAGATGTGATAGACGCGTTTGAGGCTCCAAATGAAAAATTGATGTCTGGACTGATCAATAGCGCTTTGATTCTCTGACAGAAATATCAAAAGCAAACAGCATACAATAACACTTCTGATGTCCCTAATGGTCGCTGCTTTCAATCTTTAAATTATTAAGAAACAAAAAACTTTCTTTTTCCCATCCAACTTTTTCTTTTCCCTCCTTTTGTCTCACACCGCCCACACACACCCAGTCTCTGAATCCCTTAACTTGCATAACACGTTGCACTACCTGAGCTGCGATGCCCTACATGCGGCTCTCGGCTCGGCGCAAGTGTTTGAAGTTACCAGAAGCTCAGATCATCTCACTTACTTCATTAAAAACACATGAGACGCTACGCAGACAGGCTCTCCCTCTTCCTCTCTCTCTCTCTCTCTCTCTCTCTCTCTCTCCGCTCGGCCTGCTCGCCTCATACGCTTCTCATCCATCAAGCTCCCAGATGGGAAGAAGTTACCACGTTTCATTCATCTTCACTCGGAGCCATTCCCACATCCAGTGTATCTCTTCATGTGACTAAAGAAATTAATACATCACTTCATTCAGAAACGTGTGCAGTATTTGCACACATGCCTGCGCCAGATGAGGGTGAGAGCAGAAATGTCTGCCTTAGTTGACAGAGAAATATAATCAACCACAATTAAGGTATTAATTGTGCAAAAATGGCAAACACCTGCTGGATCCACCTTTGCAAATGTGAAGATTTACCGTGTTTTCTATAATGGTACATAGAATACGGGGCAATTTCCACCACTTTTGGCATTCTATAGAATAATCTATTAGTAAAGAAAATAACTGCTGATGGAAATAGTCAGCGGTTGCACCCCTGAAGAGATATCACCATCAACTACGCACAGTATATAAGGCCAAACACTTGCTTGCGTGCTTGCATGCGTGCACAGAAACAATCTCACTTATTCCATTCATCTACTGCAACAACGAGAAACGCAGACTTCCAACGACCTAGCCACACTTTGGCACTCGGGAGCCAGTGTCACAGGTCCAACCCACGGCAGAGAAGCACAGGATGGGGAAACTTGAGACCAACACCAGGCTTGAGAGGACTTCCATCTGCAGCTTCCTCCAGGAATATAACAAACCATTTCCAGCAGTCATTATCCCAGATCCTAATCACGAGCCAGCTAAAGGCATGGTCTGGCCACGCCGGCCAGCTTGGATCAACGTCTGCTGTCAGATTTGAAGACTGCGCTGTAGCAAGTGGAGACGTTTGAAGCTTGCAGAAAGCAGCTACTGTCCTGCACAAAAAAGAGGTCTTTTTTTTTTTTTTACTTGACCGGTGTCTGCAGTCTTTCCCATTCAGCTGACCTGATCATTACACTAACAGGATCCCTACTGCCCGGACAAAGACCATGAATAACGATGAAGGCAGTTACTTCAGAACTGGGCTTCAGAACAAACAAAAATGGAATCGCGCCGGCTCAAAAACTCCAGCTAGTCAATCACTGTGCGTCTGACAGGAGAGTCCAGTCATTTCCTTTGATTAGTTGAGTCAGGCACACAGTAATATCTTCTCCAGAGCGGCAGATAAATGGGTCTTCATACTGTTAGTAGGAAGGTAAGATCTGTGCAGTATTTCCCCCGAGGGAAAGACTGCAGCACACTGTCAGAAAATAAGCTTCGGTCCAAGCTAAAAGATGAGGCCTGACTTCAGATGATTGTGCACCGGGTTTGATTTATTTTGCCAGGATTTATTTTATCGAAAAACATAACATGACCACAAATTAAAAAATATGAAGCTAATCATTCAAACATTATCTCCCAAAGAAGCAAGAATGAAGATGAAACAAGCAACTGCTGAGAAACTAGGAGTTTTTATGGGTGGCTCGCCAAAATAAAAGTATGAAATTACAACCTGTTTCTTTTATCTTGCTACAATACTTACTGAAGAAATTCCACCAATGCATTGATATACTGCAAGATTTTGGGCACCACTTTCTCTGCATGTAACCACACACACACCACAACTCAAATTTTACAATGCTGTAATGAAATTTCACGATTATAATCACTGCAAGATGGCAGACTTGGTGATTGTAGCTGCCATGGCAACCAAGAGGGCCTGAGGGGTAAAGTTAATGAAATGTGGAGCAATCAGCAAAGGGGATTCCTTATCAATTGGAATCATACTTTCTGACTTCACAACTAAAGCTATTAATAACCGCCTTGCCTTCCTGTGGATGGATGATGCAAAAAAAGAAGCGGCTTTCCAGGAAACTCCCCTCGCGCAAAAACACTGCAGCTCAACACCGGTTATAGTTAACATGCTGCCTTATAAGCTAAAATTACATGAAATCCCCTCAATATTGACTCTTTGGTTTATGTTATGTCTAAGACAGTGGTCTGAGAGGTAAATAAAAACACCAACACTAACCACAGGCGTCAGCAGCGTGCAGTGAGCGAAAGATGGAGGGTAAATATTTCCACTGGCTACTTGCGGTGCCGGGGAAGAGGAAAACAATCCTATTTATGTTACTTTACATTTTTTTTGTTAGTTGTCATCTGCTACCCATTCAACAATGTGGTGAGTGTG
>JAPZEA010000006.1:14232616-14242628 GCA_029783685.1 Heniochus monoceros | reverse complement strand
TAGTATAAAATATTAAATTACATCCGCATACAGACATTCAGTCCCATTTCTTTAAGTATTACATTTCATAAGCTAGAAAAGGAAAAACAAAAAAGCACCGGGATAATCGTTTTGTAGGCGCTTCTCTAACAGACGAAAGCGGAAGTACACCAAAGTACACATCTCGCGTTGTGTGGATACCTCAGGGATCTCATCTTCACTGTCAACCACCCGCGTAAGTTCGAAACAGCTCGTTTGGGATAAAAGTAGCTTGTAGAAATGGCGTCGAGGGAAAAGCCGTTAAAACACCGACAAAAAAGTTTAGTTAACAGGTTCGAAGCGTTCAGTATCGACTCCTCCACCGTCGAAGAAAGGCCGTTAAAACACCGGCAGAAAAGTTTAAACACCACGTTTGAAACATCCATTCCGGACTCTACCGCGGTCGAGGAGAAGTTGTTTGGCCAGGCGGAGGAGGACGAGGACAGCGACGACGGACCTTTGGTGTTTATCTGCGCCAAGTGCAAGTTGCCTGTTGGGGATTCATTGTCCTGGGATGGAACTGAAGATGGCCAAAACCAAATAAGACTGAAGCGTGAGTCTGGCATTTAGATAGCCAGTTTTTTACCCATTTGGAAGTTATGAATACAATGCTGCATAGTGCTGCTGACATGTTTGTGATGTTTTGGTCTCAGGGGTCACTGACAACGTCTTGGTTGGAAAGGACAATCGCCTGTATGAAGTAATCAAAGGAGCTCCTTGGTAAGTCTTGGACAGGAATGAACACATAAAATAAAAAAATAAAAAAACTTAGTAAAAAGTACAGAAGTAATATCAGCAAAATGCACTTTACCGAAATTGAAAGTCATTATGCTGCAGGATTGGCCATCATACTTAATATTATATAGTGGCATGCAAAAGTTTGGGCACCCTGCACGGTCAGTACCTAGTCACACCCCCTTTAGTATGTATCACAGCTTGTCAACGCCTTTGTAGCCAGCTTTCTTTCAGTTCCTGTTTGGGGGGTTTTCACCCATTCTTGTTTAGGGTTATTTTTGAGTGTAGAAGCCATCATCTTTTCATCTTAAGCTCTTTTACAGAAGGTGTTATGTTTGCTCACAGAATTTGCTGGTATGTAATTGAATCCATTCTCCCCTCTGCCAGTGAAATGTTTGTTGTGGCACTGACTGCAGCATAAGCCCAACGCACGATTGATCCACCTCTGTGCTTATCAGTGAAACAGATGTTGTTGTGGGAGTCCCAGTATTTATGAAGCTTAGAAATCTGCATCATCTGCCCTTTCTTAACAATGGTTGTGAACACGCAATTGCACTACCAAGCTGTTTAAGAAAGACCTTGGTAAAAGTTCTCTGAGAGCTCAAATCTCTTGGGGCTTTGTGACTTATGGAGACCCACTTCACTAGTAACAGTAACAGAAATTTAGACCAGGGTTGCCCAAACTTTTGCATGTCTTTTGCTACACTTCACAGATGGTCTTAACTTTTTTTAGTCTAATAAACTAACAAAATGTAAAGAAAGGAAATATTCTTGTGCATATTTTCCTTTTTAAACAAATATACGAGGGTACACCTTCTGAATTCAAGTTTGTGTCTTTTCCTGAACGAAGACGATCTTCACTGCCTTGTTAACTCATCACAAAACACACTTCCTTCAAACAAAATGAAGCAAAATTCACCACAAACATTTTGTGGTTGGTTGACAAAATTTTAAGTGAGACTTGCATTGGCCATTTTATTAAGTAATTTGTTGGACTAAGTCTGATTTGGGCTGTTTTTTTCTGTAATCTTCCCTCCATAGTCTGATCGTGGATCTGTTCTGTCGAGGCTGCCAGTCTGTGGTTGGCATGGTTTACTCATCCACGCCAAAGAAACTGGACCACAAGAGATTTACATTCTGTTTCAATGTAGCAGACATCGACAGGTATGTTCAGGGCCTGGGGAGGAATATTTAAAGACACATACATCAGTTAACATTTGTTCAATGTAATTTTAATAAATTTTTCAGATGTGATGATCAAAACATGACTGTATGCTGTAAAAAATGTTGTACACCTGTGAAGATTTTTCACAAGATTAAAAGCATGCAGGTGCAATTTCTCTAGAGTCAGCTCTGCACATTATTTGAGAAGATGATCTCCACTGAAATTGTCCCCTTACAGAAACCAGAGTTTGAGTATTATATCTCTACACACATTTTGTAGCTATACAGTAAAGTACATTTACTGCTGGTTGTGTCTGGAATACGCACCATCAAATAAAGGCACAAAGACTTAAAAGCCAGTCTCCATGTTTTTTAAATTTGAAAATAAGGTGAGACTTGTTGTGATTTGCATTTCAAAGTTGATAACATTAATATTTAAAACCAACAATCCAGTACCACACCACAAAATATGGCGTCCACAAAAGCTGAATGTGATAAGCTTTACACAGGTAGTGTTAATGGTTGGGGAATTGCATTGAATTTCATCAGTAGTGCAGGTGTTAATGGTACATACTCCCTCTGTACCTGCATTTAGCACTCTGATAGTATACTGTGAATCTTTTCCAGCTATGTGTTTGGCTCTGCAAGCCAGATGTTGGCAGCAGAGGGCCCCAATGAGCAGCCGGTCACACTGGAGTACAGGGGCATTGTTGAACAACAGCTGACAGAGGTAATTTACTGCTGCTGCTTTTCTTTGTCTGTTTTCTCTGATATTCTATTGCTGAAAGATAAAATGTTTCACCTGCTGAGCAGAATATCTACTCTAAAGCTCATTGCAGTGTGTAACTAAGAGTATTCATCCAAACACAGCTAAAGTTAAGTCCTTAATATTGTATTGTTGTGCGAAAATTAAGAAAAACTACAAATCTGACCTGCACATTGCCAATTATGGCGTGACTCACTACTCTCTGTGTTGCATTGTCTTGCTGCCGGTGCTCTTACATTGCTTTCGAGCAGCTCTCATTGATTATCAATGCACAGGTTGTACTAGTGATGACATCAGCTTAGTTCTGGGAAGCCCTTGCTCCTGTGACGGCCAGACGTTTATATCAGACATTACCTCATCTCTCAATGTCATCCCCTGCAAAGTGGTTTATTTTCCATACCATTTTAGATTACATTAAAATAAAGAAGTATATTTTCTTCAAGTTTCAGTCTTAAAATCTATAAATCAATTTCTGTTTAGAATTTTCTGTATATTTCAACTTTGAATACCCTCGCTGTTTGTCACATTAGTATTATTATTTTGAAAATTTAGAGGTTACTTACATTTTTCGTCCAACTGCTATAATGATTCCCAAAGTTCTTCCTAAATGATCCTTTGTTTAAAAAATATCCACAAAACCACAGATTGGCCAGTAGGTGGTGATAGTGCTCAGGAGTACCTGCCAGCCCTCCCACACTCTTGCACCAAGGACAATAGAAGTGATAGAGAGCATGTTGAGGAATCTTTGTTGGAGGAAAAACATGTTTTGATCGTGAAGTGTCTTTGTCACTGTAGCCGGATATGTGTATGGTATTTTGTTTTTCTGGGACATGATAGTTGGATTGCCTGTACGTGACAATTGATCCATTGTTTTATGAGATATTATCTATGCAACGGTTTATTTTGAAAAGGTTGTACTGCTTATTGAACGAGACCCAAAAAAAAAACACCTCACGTGAGAAAACAGAACATCAGTTGTGCTATTAAGTCTTTAAGTGAGTTCTCGTCTTTGTCTGTGTATCAACACATCAATTACCATGTCATTATTTTGTCTCTTACCTGGATAGTTTCCAAGTCACAGAAGGAGAACACCTCAAAATTAATCTACTCTTTGATTCACCTCATCAGATGAAGCCCAGGTCACCGCTTTAATACTGTTGCCACACCATGTGTCGCTCACAAAGGGGTGGACGAGGGCGCAGTATAATCAAATGAATAGGCTTACTTCATGTTCTCTTTGGTTAATATGTAGGTTACCACTTAAATCCACCTCGTCACTGACTGTTTATTCCCTGTGTGAGCAGGCTGACGGTTAATCTGACTGCAGCGACACACTGATTGTATTAATTTTAGGTGGTCTTACAGCCGTCATTCATCATTAACCATTGGCACATTGTAACAAGAATGAAAATGGGTCTGTCAGCAGAAATCATCAAGGCTTTTTCACCGACAAGTTCTGCTTTCATTTCTTTCTGTCAGCATGGAGTTTGAGCTGTTTTGACAGCTTACACGCTCAGTTTTTCAACAAAATTTGAAGTTCCATTTTTGCTATTAGTAGTATGGAACAGTTACTCCATCCACAACTCATGGAGGTACCAAAATCCAGTACTTGTTGGTGCCTGCTAAAATGTTTCCAACAAACAGCAACAAGTATAGAAAGCTGTTGATCATTAAGATGTTGTGTTTTCCACTTTTAGACAATGTTCTTGAAGCACTGCTTGTGTTTAGACTATTTAACATACATAAATTCAACATTTGAGGAGCCCGGTTTCTTTTTGATGCTTAAAATAATTAGTAGATTAATTGATTACTTGATCAACAGAATATTAATTAACACCAATTTTTTTAATTGTCATTTATTAAGGCAAAAATAGTGCAAAATAGTCACTAGTTCCGGCCTTTCAGCTGTGGAGATTTGCTTTTTTCCCCATTTTAATAATTGAAAATTTAATATTTTTGAATTGTTAGTCAGACAAAATAAGCACTGAGGAGGAAGAATGAGGGAACTTGTTACAAGCACTTTTCACTGTTTGCTGACATTTTACGGACGAGTCAATCAATCGAAGAAGAAGAAATTGGCAGATTATGAATCGATTTTGAAAATAAACACACTGATTTTGCCAAATAGAAAACTGGTTTTGTAGAACTCTATTCCTCAAAGTAGGCTATGGAAGAAAGTTGCTTTGACATTGGTAGTTAGAGTTCAGGTGACGTCAGTAATATGAAAAGGACGCCCAGCTGAACACTCAGGCGTTCTTTGTCCTCGGCTGTACTGTGTCTGAAGAAGGAGCTCGTCACCCCTGCCGCCACTCTTAATGTATTCTGTCTGTCCGTCTGACTCGTAGACACTTGTTTGGGTTTTTCATCTTGTACACTCACTGACCTGTCTCCACCACCCCTCCCTCTCCCTCCCTCCCTCCCCCCATACCCATCCATCCCTGACTACTTCCCCTCTGGGTTTCGTCATTCTCCCTCACTGTCCCCCTTTTCTAATTATCTTTACTCCTCCCCTCTTTCTTCCTCACTGCTTCCTGCTGCTCCCTTCATTTCCCACCTGTTTATTTTCCCCCTTCGTCTCTTCCCCGTTGTCACCCCTTCATATCTACCCTTTCCATCCTCACTCCACTCATCTTTCTGCCCTTGCTGTTCATCTTCACATCCTGAACCATGCACCTTTCAAATCCTTCCCCATCTCTCCTGCCTGACCACCCTCCTCCCCAGATGAAAATGCTGGCCTTGTCCATGGCGCACAGGCTGGAGGAGATCGAAGCTGGCCTTCAGGAGGGCTGACGGTGATGGACATCGACTTGTCTGGGTGGGTGCTTGGTCCAGGTGTTGGAACATGAGGATTTCATATCCTCACTCCTCATCTTTACCTTTACCTGTGCGCTTCCTCCTCCAAGTTTCATCATATCCACATTCCCTCAGTAACGCATTTTGTCCTAGCCTCACCTTCTGCACAGACACCTACACACACACACTCACACACACACAGCTTCCTCTCCGCTTTGTCCTGATTACCGATGGTGAAACAAAGACTGCCTGCGCTTGTAATCAATCATGTTGTCAGCCCGGCTCCTGTGGCTCATGGCACCGTCTTCTCTGTTTGCCTCAGTGCAGAGTGAATGCGTGCTATGTGCAGCATGTTTATTTGTGTAGGATTTCATCAGGCAGGCTGCACACTCAGCACAATGCCATATTGATCTGGCCACTCGAGGCCACACACACACACACACACACACACACACACACACACACACACTTTTCTTTGTTCTCTTCTTCAAGCATGGAGCCTTGAAAGATTGCTAGATATGCTTTTCCGTTGCCTTGTTGTGGTCAGAAGTGAATTTGTATTGAAACAAGGTTTTTACCTTTTAAAATACACACACACTTTAATATTGCCTACATCTCAGTTAGGCACATTATTGGGTCATTTTTCACTATTTTCAATTATACAGACTGTTCTGACTTTTTCTCAAATATTGCCAAAACGTTCCAGCAATTTGCATCCTTTGATTTGTTATTACACTGACTCATTATCGGTCTGTTTATTTTTGTTTTGTCTGTTCACAGTTGTACAAGCTTGCTTTGTATTTTTGTATAATAAAGTATTCAGCTGTTTCCAAAAACGAAGACGTGATTAAAAAAATGCATTTCATTATTGTCAGTCAAACATAAAGGATTAAACCAAATAAGACAACTTTAAACTATCAGGATAATCTTTTTAAATGTTTCTTTTTCTTTGACTTCATGCAGTAAGATCGTCGGGGATCAGTGGCTCATCCTGCTTTGTCTCTAATTAGAAATATCTCTTGGATTTAAGAGTTAAACAGCAAGTTTAAGGTCTTCAGGGTTGAGGAGGTTGAGGAGGGGGGGTGTAAATTATATATGAAAGGCTGAGTGTTTGTTTACCAACTGACCTCTAATGTGCCTAGCAACACTTTCTACCATGGCGGGAAAGCGGCTGCATGCTGTAGCGCTTGCCCTCCCTCATCCACGAGGTTTCATCAGCCTCACAGAACAACAACAGTTAGAAACGGCCAACCAGCATGCTGTATCCAAGGGCAGGTTGCGATGGCAACTGAGAGCACGTGCTATGCTGAGTGCCTGTTGCCATCTCGTCATCGTGTTCACTGCCGGAGGAACAGCCAGCCAGCTCGCTGGCCGGCATGCCTGTCAACAGACGCTATCCCCCGCTTGTGCTCAGACGCATACACGGGGGAGGAGTCCTGAATGAACCCCCACCCTAATCCCTGTGCGATGTTTTTCTCACTGCTAACCCCACCCTTGCCCCTTTTTCTCCCTCCCCCCTCCTAGTTCTCCCCTCCCTCAACTGCTGGGAAAAAAAAGTCAAAACAACAACAAACAAGCCGCGTGGTTTTTGTTGTTTCTAGTGGTGTTGGGTGGTGGCGGGTGGTGTTGTTGTCCTCATTCAGTCCTCGCCTTTTAGAGGTGCCTGCATGCATCCAGCGCAGAGTGGATGACGCAAGCCGGCCGACCAGTCCACTGTCCAGATGTGTTCTGCTACGTCTTGTTATGGACTCATTTTGGAGAAACATCCCTGTTTGTTTGCGCTTACATTCAGAGTAATAAAGCTTAAAGGCTAGTCTGCAGTGAGTGTCACTGAGTGGCTCGCCAAATGGCCTCTGAACTCATTTAGCTGTTTTATATATAGACACAGTGTTGCTGGATGCATTGCACTGCTGAGTGCAATTATTGCACAGGTTTCACCCCATTCACCCCGTGAGTCTCAACCAATCACCAGCACCCAAGCCAAGACCAACATAGAAACACATACACAAACACACACACATCAGTCAGTACATCTACACACACCCTACAAGCACTCGGGGACAAAGGATGAATAATGCAGAGGTAGTGTCTGAGAGAAAGTCGCCTCCCCTCTTTCCCTCCTTTTCACCTTCCCTAAGCAATAAGGAAGCAATGTTGCCATGGAGGCAATGAAGCCTCGGCATGCTGTCAGCCAATTACAGCCTTCCCTGTGTGAAGCATTGGACCAATGGCTGCTCGCACTGATGCTGCTGTTGCCACAGACACTGAAATCTGATTGGCTGAGCTCTGCTCTTTGATTGAATTTCTGATCTTGTTTTTGAGAGAAAAAATATCTCAAGGAGTGCCACCTGTGTGCTAACTTACAAAATATGTTTGTTTTTTTTCTGTGAAATGAAAAGGATTACATTCTTAGAAGGAAAATGTTTCTGTTTGAGGGGTTTAAGAGACCCACATTCAGTGCCATTTTTGGTTCTGTAATAAAAGTGAGCAAGGAGGAAAGTGATTTTTTTTCCTAAGACTTGCTACATTCTGAGGTGTGTGTGTGTGTGTGTGTGAGAAAGTACCACGTTTCACCACAACCCCCCAACCTCTTTGCACTGTGGGCTTGTGTGTGTGTGTGAGAAAATACCACGTTTCACCACAACCCCCCACCCTCTTTGCACTGTGGGCTTATGTAATGGTGGAGGCCGCGGAGTGACCATATGTCAGGAGGTGTGTGCAGACAGCAGGGGATTATACAGCGGCCATTATCAATGTTTGGACATCCTTCTCCTCATCATCATTCAGGTACACTCAAAGCCAGGAGGAGAACACACAGACGCACACACACACACACAGCGCTCTACACACACCCATTTAATTCTGAGAGCTCACTAGCTCTGTGTAAATTGGACAGAAAGAGTATGACAACAAACAGCCATATGTTCACAGTACGAGGAACAACATTTGGGGCTTTTTGTGCTGCCTCATTTTTTTCGCCCTCTCTTTTATTCTCCATGTCGTCGGGTATTATGGAAGTGTTCATGTTCAAGGCGAGAACTCCCCCGTCAATATTGCAATATTGCCCCCCTTTCCTCCCTCTTGCCTCTCTCATAGAGGTGTGTGTTTGTGGGAGTGCGTGAGGCATGCACATCCCTGTGTGTGTGTGTGTGTGTGTAGTATGAAGGGTGCTCGTGCGCAGAAGTACAAAGCCTGGTCCATGTGTTGAAATGCAGCCCCCGGGATGGGCCGTATTATCCCTGCCTACTTCACCAGCAGGGTCCCGGGGCTCGAGCTGGCTCGTGGCCCTTTGTCTCTAAACAGATGGAAATGGGCAGAGGAGAGGAGAAGTGGAGAATCAGAGAGAGGAGGAGGAGGAGGAGGGGGAGGAATAGAATGGACAGAGGAAGGAGAAGGGGAGGGGATGGGAGGGAGAAAGAGTCAGTCTGTTCTCATTAAGTGCTGTATTGAAGACGACGTCCCCCAACAATGCGTCAGCAGCCGCGGATGGTCCCCCTCTCATTCAGACTCACGCTCGGACCATCTGTACCGCCGGCCTGTCATAAGGTGTGTGTGCATGCATTAGGCCCCGGCACACGGCCCAATCTGGCGAGTTAAAACGCTGATATTCATTGGGTTTCAATTTGGTTAAGATCTTTTAAATCCAATTGTTCGGGCCTTTGTTGTGGACGCCTCATTGGTTGTGAGTCAGCGTGAGTCAGAAGCGGAGTTTATTCAACATCCTGCTGTCCCTTTTTTGAGTCTCACAGAGCACACACACACACACACACACACACACACACACACACACACATGTTCACACACCAGCTTGGATACACCTCTGTACATGCATGACTACACACAAATACACTCAGGATACAAACGTGAACATGCACACATGGATATACACCTGTATACATGAATAGAGGGAAAAAGAATAGAATTATTTTGTACACACAGAATACAGGTTCACCGTGTACATTAACACCATTATCTGTCTTTTTCATGTTCACTGGAAAAACTAAACTGCCTCTTAATCTCACCGAGATGCGCAGTACAACATACTGTCATCACTCACTAATTCTCTCACTCACAACACTAATTCCCTGGAACCTCCAGCCGCTAATTACAGTCATTTCGTCTACACTTTTATCCAGAACACCTTACAGTACCTTCAAGGTGTACATTTTTGCTATGGGTGGCCCCAGTGGGAATCAAACCCTCACCGCTGGCAGAAGTACTGAACAGCAGAACAACAACTGCTGGTCGAATTACATGGTTCTGCGCTTAGTCACTCTGAGACTCACTGAGTCACTGAGTCTCACTATCTCAGTCTCCTGCTGCCCTCTTCTTTCGTTCACGTGGGATACACCGAGCCAGCGCTCACTTATCTTCACCTTTCTCAGTAAATCCAGCCGGTACGTGGTACTTTCACTTATATAATCACTGTTTCCTCACTTGCGCTGCAAAGAACGTCCGTCGTCAAAGCATTCATCACTTTATTCTAACATGTTGTTAAGAATGAAAACTCAGCCGGTCAGGTGGGGTGCTTAACAT
>JAPZEA010000006.1:13934358-13944623 GCA_029783685.1 Heniochus monoceros | reverse complement strand
ATTTAAGAGGAGGCCAGAGAAGAAGAATTCGGGGAAAAAAGGTTTTGAACAGACTGCGGATTTGTCAGTTATGGGGGAGGTGACAGTTACAGAGATGGAGGCAGTGCAGAAAAGGAGAGAGAAAGACCATAAGACATGCTGAGACAGTGTTCGCTCTCTCACACCTCTAGATTTCTCTTTCTATTGTCCTTTTGTGGCTGTTGGAACAAGCCATGAAAACAAACTGAAAACAAACTGCTGGAAAAATTGAGGTCAGGTGTGGCCGTTTTGGACGTATATATGATTTTTGTGCAGAAAAATTGAAAACTAGGTCATAAAATGTTTACTTCTTCCCAACCCTCAGGTGCAATAAACTTGTCCGGTCTTCCTCCCAGGATAAGAGTGTTTAAGAAGCATTCTAAATGTATCGATAGTAAAGGAATATCAATCTAGCAGCTTTAAAAATAAACCTTTTCTCCTTACAACATAATAAGGTTAACTGTTTGATTTTGTAACAACACAGCCTTTTTTTGTAGCATATTTTTGAAGCTCCCTCCAAAGGGCAGAAATGAAGCAACAGCACCAGAAAAGGTGAACTTTTGACTCAGATTCAATTGAGCCAAAACATCATTTGTCTGACTCAGTAATGCCACATTTATCCAGTGGCCAAGAAATTCTCTCTCAGTCATCGGTGTACACAGTCTTCAATTGATTTTTGCCTCAGTCCACTATCTTGTCAGTAAAGCATTTAATATCTTTTGCTCCCATTAAAGTAATAATCTCGAAGATTTTCATTGAAATAAATGTCTGTGGAGTGTCTGTTAGCTCACTATCCATCACCAAATGAGATAACACAAAAGTGATTGAGCCCTTGCATGTGCAGTATTATGAACTGAGTGTCTGTGGTGATATTTCCTGGGAAACCACACAAGCGATGCACAGTTAGCAAATGCGTTTTTCATCACCCAGCAGTGATGCGGCGTAGTTTTTTTTCCAAGATTGATGATTGCTGATGATGACTATGGGAAGTGAGGTCCAAAAGCAGATCTGCAATTAACGCTTATCACCATAGGTGCCGCCAAAGAGAAGGAAACAGGGATGGCCCACTGTCCGTGGTGCTGAAACTGAACTCTCAATTCTTAGGGAGTCCTGTTAACGGTCCCTCGTGTCACCATCAGGTGGATTTGACCATTTTGGTGCTGGATGTGAATGACAACGCTCCCGTCTTCCAGAGGAGGGACTACGCTGTTACTGTCCCTGAGGATGTAGCCTTGGGAACCGAGGTGCTGCGCGTGTTGGCGACGAGCGTTGACATCGGACCTAATGCTGAGATCACCTACCGCATCAGGTCAGGCAACGAGTTGGGAAAGTTCACCATCAACAGAAACCTGGGTGAGCAGAGGTCCTTGTATTGTCATGTATTGCTTTGTATCAAATTGAATCATACACATACACACCTAAAACATACACATATGTCATGCTATGTGTATGTTTTAGGCTCTATTTCTGTGGCTGATGATTTGGACTTTGAGGTGTGTAAGGACTACTACCTCACTGTTGAGGCCTGGGACAGTGGGAACCCTCCTCTCAGCACTGCTACCATGGTAACCATTGAACTCATGGACGTGAACGACAACGCTCCAGCCTTCAGTCAGGACATCTACAATGTTCTGGTCAGCGAGGACGCATCTGTTGGACAGACAATTACAATGGTAACATTTTGGCTTTATTACCTCTGCCAAGGAGTTTTGTTTGGTTTGTTATTTTGTTTTATTTGTCGGCAGGATGAGGGAAAAAATACTGGCCCAGTTTTCCTGAAACTTGGTGGAGGGTTGTAGCATGGGTCAAGGAAGAGCCCAGTGGTGTAAGTTAGTAACGATGGGGCCCAGTGCAGGCTATTATGACGGGCCCTTGAGCTCCTCAATTAAGAAGCAAACACGCACACACATACGCACACACTTCAGAATGCAACTATAAACCAACCAATCAGAATGTGAATATAAACCACCCAATCAGAATGTCGGTACAAACCAACCAATCAGAATGTGACCATAAACCAACCAATCAGAATGTCGGTACAAACCAACCAATCAGAATACAGTTACAAACCAACCAATCAGAATATAGGTGCAAACCAACCAATCAGAATGTTGGTACAAACCAACCAATCAGAATGTCAGTACAAACCAATCAATCAGAATGCGACTACAAACCAACCAATCAGAATGTGACTATAAACCAACCAATCAGAATACAGCTACAGACCAACCAATCAGAATATAGGTGCAAACCAACCAATCAGAATGTTGGTACAAACCAACCAATCAGAATACAGCTACAACCCAACCAATCAGAATATGACTATAAACCAACCAATCAGAATACAGCTACAAACCAACCAATCAGAATGTGACTACAAACCAACCAATCAGAATACAGCTACAGACCAACCAATCAGAATATAGGTACAAACCGACCAATCAGAATGTGGGTACAAACCAACCAATCAGAACATAACTACAAAACAACCAATCAGGTGGGCCCTGCTCGTGATCCGGGCCCCAGTGCAGTTGCAGTGTCTATAGCTACACCCCTGGAAGAACCCATTAAATTTTGGAGTGCATGAGTTATTTTTAATTCTCATTAACATTTTGAGATGGGGCATGTGGCCTTGGTGGAATCAGTGCCATACATCTTATAACCCAGTAGATGGTAGTAAAGTTCAACAGTGACAAAACATAGCCAGGTGTAGAAATATACGATGACTCCATGTCACAATACGCATTCCAGTAATCCAGGTACCAGTAATCCTCTGGGGCAGCCGTCACATGTACTGCTCAAACTTCATACAGAAAGCAGTCGTTATGGAGCACTCGGGGATGGTGGTTTCATGGGAGGTGTGGCAAAATACTCACATATCACGCAAACAATGATACTCTTACTCATATCCAGAGAGATTAAGGAAGAATGTCTGAACTTTACACATGAACATGCAATTATATTGACTTTGAAGTATTCTTTCTGGTGAACGTGGTTTTTCGTAACAACTGTTTTTCACAACAAGCTGCCATTGTCATGATATTATTTCAGTCTAAGCATTTTATGTAGGCCATGCATGACAAAGTGTTTTCTGATTTTCACAAGTATGTGAAATAGTTCCAGTTTAGGAGTACATAATAAATGCCCGGCTGAGTTGATGAGGCTTCAGCTAGGCAGAACCATATTTTGATGTAATTCTAATGGTAATGGAAATATGTCCGTACATAAATAGTAGCTGCGCTTGAAGATTTGGAAATCATAGAAAAGTGGACTGTATCTTTACTTTTCTGTCTCACTTTAACTTTTGTTTTTTAGGTACTGGCAGAAGACTTGGACAGCCAGGTGAATGGAAGAATCACCTACTCTATCCTGAAAGGTGACCGGAGTAACCACTTCTGGATTGACCCTGTAACAGGACTGCTCAAAGTCAATAAGCGGCTCGACAGAGAACTAGTAAGGATGCATCTTTAAGTACAATATCTCATAAACAATCAATAGTAATTTTCTGGTTCATGAGCACAGCCAAGACAGAAAATACCAAGACCGCTCAAGGTCAGCACACAATGAAGTCTCATATTATGCAAGCATGACAGTGCTCGCCGTGTTGCCTGATACATACAGATGCAATGCTGCCGCTCTCATCCCCCTCTGCTGCATCTAGGTATCCAGGTACTCTTTGTCAGTGCAGGCGTTCGACAGCGGCTCTCCCGCCATGTCCTCCACCGTCACGCTTAACATCGACATCTCCGACGTTAACGACAACCCTCCTGTCTTCAACCCCCCCAACTCCACAGCCATCATACAGGTAACAGTCTATGTGTGTTTGCTCATGTTTGTGTGTTTCTGTGCTCAGCTGCCCATCTCAACTCCTCTCTCTCTCGCCATGCTTCCAGCTAAACCAAGCTGCAGGCACCACCCTGCTGAAGCTGTCAATCAGCGATAAAGACTCCCCCAGAAATGGCCCTCCCTTTGAGTTTCGCATCGTGTCGGAAAATGAGGGAAATTTCTTCTACCTGGACCAGACTGGAAATCTGAGGTCCAACCGCGCGTTGGGCCCTGAAGCCCCCAGAGAGTTCACTCTTGAAATCCAGGTTAGCTATGGGTGTTTTTTTCACCACCGTTTATTCAGGAAAAGTTTACTGGCAACTTTTTCGTAGCATGGTCACACACTGTCAGCATTAGGAGCTGCCCATTACTCACACAGTCTCTCACTGTTAACTGCTAAGTCAGGCTTTTAGAGTCTTGGGTTTTAAAAAGTAGCCTCATATAAACGCATTTGTGCATTGGAGAAGCTATTAACACCACTAATGTGGTTGCATGGAGGGAGTGTCTTTGATTTCATATTGACTGCTTCACAGTGGCAGACTCAGGCTGTCTGAGGGGCAGAGGCGACAAGGCTAAAAAGGGCTCCAGCTGCATGCGCTTCATTATGTTTTCTCTCCCGGAAGGGCACCCTGGAGGGCACTGCATCTCATTTTCTTGCACATTGGGCCACCGTTGAGAGCTCTTTATCGTGTTTTATCTACCATAGGGGCATCCCAGAGGGCATGTTTTCAGCATTTCAGCAACACGGGGTCCATGAAACTTTTTTCAGGACTGTGATGCAGCAGTATTTTGCTGTAGAATTACTGTATTGAACTTTCTCATCGTTTTCTCCTCTGGAAGGACGCCCTCCTGAGTGCTGCCTCAAGCCAATGCATTTTTTTTTAAGCCCCAGCTACATCGCTATCCATATTCTTTATTTTTAATAGTTGGGTTATACAGGCGCCAGGAGAATCTGAGTGTAAACACATTCTTATCATATGACCTTTTTTATGCTATAACCATCTTTACTCAGGAAGAAATTGTCCCCAAATGCCGAATTCATGTGTACCTTAAATATTCCAGCAGAACTGTACCTCTGTTTCTTTGATCTGAGTCGCTGAATATTTCACTGTCGCGTTGTTCTGCTCTTATAGGCAAGCGACTCTGGTAAGCCAAGACTCTCCTCTTCCTCCTGGATATTTCTGAGGGTCATCGGGAACAGTCAGTACAAACCCGCTGTCTCCCCCCTGGAAATCTCCATCATCATGGTAACAGATACCTTCCCGGGCGGCCCGATCGGTCGGATCTTCGCAACCGACCGCGACCCCAACGACGTGCTGACGTTTACCCAGAGACTTCAGCCCAAGAGCATGTTTAAGATCAGCAGACAGGATGGCAGCATTGTGGCTCTCCCCGGCCTGGAGCCTGGCAGGTACACACTACACCACACAAACACACCCGCGAGCACACGCACAGGCTAAAAACTGGTTGATATGGACATTTCCTCGTCCTCCCTCAGGTACCAGATGAATGCCACAGTGAGTGACGGACGCTTCGCTGTGATAGCCGACGTGTCAGTCCAGGTCGAGCAGGTGACAGATGTACTGCTGCGTAGCGCCCTGACCTTACGTTTCAGCTCCCTGACCCCGGAGGACTTGCTCGGCCGCTACCTGAGCCAGATCAAACTAATTCTACGGGGGCTAGCCGGATGGAAATGGTCGCCAGGACAACAGGATCCCCTCCACATACTCAGCGTACAACCAGTGATGGGGACATCTGGCGTGGACCTGCTTCTGGCCATGGAGAGGCCAGAGACGTCGGGCAGCGGACGGATGGGTGGGTTCTACTCCCAGAAAGAACTGTCTGCGAAGCTGGAGGAAGCGGCAGAGCGGGGCCAGATTCGAGGTGTCCTAGCTGGGGCGGTGGTGGTGAACAGCGCTTGTTCCGGGGAGCTGGAGTGCGGGGACAGGGTGTGTGAACAGACGCTGGTGATGGAGGGTGACTCGCCTGTCACCTACAGCACAGAGAGGATCAGCTTGGTGTCGCCGAGGTTCAGCCCTACGGAGATCTGCACCTGCCCCGGTGAGCTCTGCACGCGTGGTTGCACTCGCAGTCTAACTAAGCCCAGCTCACATTGTTAGTGCCCTCGATTCCTGTCACAGCCACTCAGCCAACGACGTTGCCAGCGTTGGTCGTTAGTTTTGATAGAAAAATCTGTGAAATGTCTGAATGTGTGGGTATTTTGCTACATGTGCACACTGTAGATAGATTTTTTGTTTGTTTTTTTTCTGCCTTTGCGGTTGTATTTTCTTGTATTTGAATACATTTCTAATCATAGAAGTAGTGCAATATTGTCTATCTGCTAAAAAACAGATGTTACTCATACAAAGATGCATGCATTAAGGAATAAAATATATGTACAGGATTTTTTTCATATGAAGGCAGATGATACTCTGAAATTCTGAAGGTGTTACATTCTATTTTTTTCTGTATTTGCCTCTTTCCGACCAGGGGGGACATGCCCCACTCCTGTCGAGCTTTGTGAAGGTCAGTCCTGTCCGGCAGACATGCAGTGCGTCCGTTCTGGTCCTACAGCGCCATCTGTCTGCCAGTGTCAGCCAGAGAGACTGGATGAGTGCGCAGGTATGATTTGATCCCTCCTTGAGGCCACTTCTGTGAATCTGATTGGGATAGATGAGCAGATCACCACATTGCACGGATTTGATTATGTAATATTTGCCTTTTTGTTCTCTACAAACTGAAGCCTTTCCCCTCTAATTATTAGTCCTGTGCCTCTGTTTTTGTGAATGTGTAGGCCAAACCTCTCTGAGTTTCTCCGGGAACAGTTACATCAAGTACAGAGTGACAGAGAGTGGCCAGAGTGGAGAGATGAGGCTCGGCCTGCGGATCAGAACACTTCAGAGAAGAGGAGTCATCATGTTCACGCGTGTTAACCCCTGCACCATGCTCAAGGTAAACACGTCTACATGCTAATGTGATTATTTCCCAGTGTTAGATCTGATGAGCAGAAGGTGTGCTCTCCTTTAGTTGTTGCATAATTATTAAACATACAATTTCTTTTTCCTTCCACAGATTGAAGGGGGTCGACTCTGGTTCCAGTTGGACTGCGACAACACCCTTGGCATTATGGGTATCTCTGGCAGACCAATAAACGACGGCCTCTGGCATGCCGTTGCCCTGGAGCTGACTAGAAACTACACCCTCCTGTCATTGGATGACAGCTACGTGGAGCGCCGCCGAGCAGCCCGAGCCCCAGTTCGCCTCTGGCCCCTGGCCCCAGATTCGTCCTTTTTCTTCGGGGCCCAAGTGAGGCCACCGAACGGGCAGGGCGAGAGGCCAAGCCCGGGGCCAGGGAGAAGCCAGGGGGGGCCAGGAATCGGGGACCGTGGCGCGAGGGCCCCGCCGAGAGCCCAGGATGGCTTCCAGGGCTGCCTGGGCTCACTGATGCTGAACGGTAACGAGCTGCCACTCCAGAATAAGAGGAGCCGCTACGCCGAGATAGCCGGGCTGAGCGAGGTCAAGTTGGGCTGCGTGCTTTATCCAGATCCATGCGTCAGTCAGCCCTGCCTCAACGGAGCCATCTGCAGCAGCCTGCCCTCTGGAGGTCTGTTCAGATGACAGTATGAATGTGTGTGGGTGTTAGTCAGCTTGTTGGATAAATAAATGACTTAAACAAATGTTCTCATATGAAACAAAGTCGCAGTTTTATGGCATTTTCATTTTGCCTAATTCTGATTTGATGGTTTGTACAGTAGTGATCATCTTTCTTCATCTCACTACTCAGTCAGTTACTCACAAGTGAAATCACATGACATTTACTGGATTTTATATTGTTATCAATTCGTATTTATGATTACACACATTATCATCAGACGCATTTTGAATCTCTCTCCAACAGGCTTTGTGTGCAGTTGCAGCGCTGGCTTCACTGGGGGGCGCTGTGAAATTGAGCTGACGTCCTGCATGCCAAATCCATGCCTGAACGGTGGGGACTGCAAACCTGTAGGCAGTGCATTCCTCTGTGGCTGTCCTCGAGGCCTTGGGGGACTTATGTAAGATTAAATACCCTCCGATCGCACACGCACGCACACACACTCTATCAAACCGTAATTACTGATTGTGAAAACAGTGCTGATGAATGGTGTGCCCTGTTTACACAGAATATACACAATGACAGTTCGGTTTGTGATGATTTAGACACTCTAACATCTGCATCTCCGCTCTCGTACGCATTCACACATGACAGAACGTGCAGGCAAACACACACACACACACACACACACACACACACACACACACCCTCATTAGCCCACATTAGCACCCCAGCACCCACTGTGTTGTTTTCAGTTGTTATTGTGCTAGATGAATTAGTGTTTCTAATTTAATTCAGTATAATTTCGGCTGAAAAGCCTATAATCATTCTCTAGCTTCCTTCTTAATTACAGCTCAGTAATTGCCTTTGAAATAACCTCTCTGCTCATGCGGCTGTTCAATGGAGCCACCACTAGAGAGCAGTTTCCCCTCAAAGGAGAACATGCTTCTGCTTTTTTATGACTTTGACAAAGACGCAAAAACTGCTTTTGATGAAGTTGGATGAAGTTAAATTTAGCTGAATAATTAATCTTTGTTTTTTTTTTTTGTCACGCAGTGGATTGTTCAAATCATTATCAGTTAATGATGAACACACTATATTCTACCCCAATCAAACAGCTATTGAGTAGCAGATTGGTAAATGCTAACATCAAACTGAAATATTTACACTTTAATACAATAAATTAAAGTATATTCAATTGGAAAACTCATCAAAAATGAAAGCAATCGAAGAATTTCCCCTCAAAAAGCTGAATCATACATTCAGAAATACAATACAAGTGTGACACGACTTGCTGAATTCACTGAGGTTTGTTAATGAGGGTATACAGTATTCATTTTCTAAAATATTCATGAGTGAATATCACTGGCCAATATACGCAGCCCTTGTGCTGTATACGCTTAATGACTCGCTACACTTTTAGCATTTAAAGCAAAACTTTGAATAGTTACACAAGGAAGCTTCCTGCGATGCTCAGAAGTGCTTTTTCTTCTTACAGCAGACCTTTTGTACAGTGTTTTGAAAATCCCATCAAGAAAAAATAATTGAAAAGAGAAATACACGTATTTTCTATCTCCCTCACAGCGGGGCACCATGTTTGAAATGACAAGCTATGATGAGCACGTATGTGTGGAGTAAAATTACGCCTGTGATGTTCTGCTGTAATTTACGTCTTTATCCAACACTATATGTGTGTGTGTGTGTGTGTGTGTGTGTGTGTGTGTGTGTTTGCAGTCAGGCACATTTCTTTAAATCAGAACCATGTAAATTGAGGATAACAGGGGATCCGTGGAGATAATCCCTTGATTTAGCAAAAGAAAGGCCCTCTGAAAAGATGATCTCCGAGTATTTATTTTATTTCTGTCTTTTTAACTCACTGTCACACTTTCATCTTTTCTTCCCCTCTTTCAGTTTGATACAAATCAACTTCACCGCTCCCATGCATAGCAATTTATTTGTCTACGCCTTTCGCAGATGTGACGAGGATGTAAACGAGTGCGTCCAGAGCGAGTGCGAGAATGGAGGAGAGTGTGTCAACACGTTCGGGTCGTTCTACTGTAACTGCTCAGAGGGGTTCGAGGGTCAGCTTTGCGACGATCAGACGCCCGGTGATCCGGGGGACGACACGCAGGTATAGCATGAACTACACTTGAATCTTACCGAATATGCTCAGGTATAATCCAGAAAGCACTATCTCGCTTGTCGGCTCCCTTTTTGTACAGTCAGCTTGCTCCTAATGGGACTTGGCATACTCAGTGAAGCTGTTGAGAATTTTGAGTGTGCCGTTGCCTCCCGGGAAGGTTTATTCACCAGCTTGGTATGTTTGTCTCTGCAGCAGATGAATGAAAGTGTGGTAATGGGCAAATCACACTTTCCATTTGAAGTTGTCACGCTCTTGACTTTTGTCGTGAGCTATATACCTTATATTGAGACCGCGAGCCCAATTACTGTTGCACATTGTGAGAAGGAAGGTGCTTCCATTATTCCCAAGAAGACTATAATTAGCAAGTAACCATAGACGACAAAACCTATTAGGCTGCTTTCACAACCAATAGATACTGTATATTAGCTTTGTTTGTTTTAAGGACATTTGAGGCTGCCTGTTGCTGGAAATAAAGCTGAATAAAATTAATAGTTTGTTGCATCCTGCAAGACCAGAGATGTGATTGTTGCAATCCTTGGCAATAATAAGTGATCTCTTCCTAAAAGTACTAGTGGGTGGATGGTCAACTGTTCTGTATCTGTGCCCTCCACCATCAAACATGCATATTAACTACAGTTGTCATATGGCTGCCTGTGGGATTTTAAAGAATCTGTAATGATGTCGCAG
>JAPZEA010000006.1:13920038-13930977 GCA_029783685.1 Heniochus monoceros | reverse complement strand
ACCACCCTCATGTACAGATGGATTCAGTTACATTAGTTAAATAAAAGGATGAAGTATGCATAGTTTGTATGCAAACTGAACCAATTTCAGTTTTAATTTGTAAAGGCACAATTCTTATATCTATTTGCAGGACCAAAATGTGCATTTTATTTGTTATTCATTTGCTACCAATTTTTTTACCATGACAGAATACACTTTCACATTAGAAAACTATAGTAGAACATTATAGTATCATCATAAATGAAGTATGTATTAATGAGCCACAATCATGTAATGCAAAAATACAAAAAACATCACATCATCATGTTCACAGATATGTGTAGTACTTTGCATGGTATACAAAATATATGAACACAACTCTTAGAGCTTTTCATGTGGATGGAGGTTTGTTGTTTATGCATATGGAAAGATAATGTGATCATTGTGGATTAGGCCCCTGACACCTGGCAAGGTGATCACATTTTTTATTTTATCCGTACTTGCCAGCTGTCCTTCTCTAAGCCCCTCCCCTCCCCATCCTGCATGGCACAAAGACAAGAAAATAAAATAAGAGCAGAACTAAATATATAATATACAAATCCACCAGAACAGAAAGAAAATAAATCAAAACTAGAATATTGCATCCCTTTATTCCCTTACTGCATATACAGTTCAGGGTCACGAGGGCTGTAGCCTACAGCAGCATGCTCTGAGCAAGAGTCAGGTCCAGCCTGCACCACTCACTAATCTATGGCAGGTCTCACACAGAGACAAAAAGACACCTATGGACAATGCAGAGCGTCAACTTCAGTGAAGCTGTGAGTGCAGGAGACAATGATGGAACAGAAGAAGAGAGGAAGGATGGAGAGCCTTGTAAAGGAAGGCAAGGGGGATAAAATGTTATAAAGAGAGCTATTTGGAAACAAAAGAGGAAACAGGCATTGAGTAGAATGAATTAAAGAGGAATTATAGTGAGATCAAGGGATCATAGAGAGAAACAGAAGAAGGGAGGAAGAGTGAGGAGCTTAGTAAAGGAAGGGAACAAAGAAAATAGTACAGCAGCTATAAAACAAAAGAGGAACCGGTAGCAGAAATTAAAGAGGAATTAGAGAGGGAATGAGCTACAGTAGGAATATAAAAACAGGAGAAATGTGAATCTGTTCAACGGCCGTCTTGTCATTATCAAAACCTTTCGGACGACAAGATCAAAGTGGAGCTGTGATTCAGCAAAGAGCATCCGCCGCGCTGGCTCATCTGGATGGTTTGACCCAGCCTCCGTCTCTCCCAGCTATTGTGCTGCGTGTCTCCAGGGAGCTCTTCTCCTCTGGCTTATTCCTGGACCCCGTGCTTAATGTCAGCTGGCCCGCTCTTCCCCTTATAATCGGCCCAATGTCAGATTTAGCCTGCTTATAAAACATAATATGGCCATTAACTGGGCTTCAGACAGACAGCAGGGTCTACATCGATGACTCATTTAAAGCTAGCAGCACATATTTTGGCATAGAAGGGTAGACAGATTTGCACGGCAGCAAATCAATATATTATCAATATCATGATGTGTGAGTAAATGTCGTCTGGTATTTGATTCTAGTAATATATCAGTTCATCCTTGACCTTGGAAATAGAAATTACACTTTGGTTTTTGCATGGATTAAAGAAACCAGATATAACTTGTTAATTATTGAGGTTTAGAGGTGCTGGCAGGTGGATTTTGTTACCTTTTGATGGGGCCAGGCTGTTTACCCATTTTTCCAGTCTATGTGCTAAGCTAAGCTAACCATGTCCTCACTATGGCTTCATATTCATCAGTCAGATACAAGTGTGTCAATCTTCTCATCTAACTCTCAGCAAGAAAGTGAAATGTGCCTCCCAAAATGTCGAACTTTTCCTTTTACTGCACTTAAGCCAACATAGACGAGAAGTCCTAAAATGCTCAGAACAAAGGAAAGCTTGAACAACTGAGCGCACGTGATCTGCCGATGAGGACTGTGTGATGTAGTTGAAAGCTCCAGAACAAGCGGTTGATCCTAAAGATTGTTTTTTTTTCCAGGTGTTTGACATTTCGTATTGTGTTCCAGTTAAGTGAGTGCCGTTTCTCTAAATTTGAGTGTTTTAGCTCAATAAAATGAGCAGAAAATCATTCATTTTACAATTTACTCTTTCTATATCTACATCTATATCCTTATATATCAATATCAAGCTGATTTTTTTTAATATCACAGTATTTAAATTTGCTAATACTGCCCAGTGTGAACAACCATCGGGTCCTTTTATCAACTGCAGAAATGGTTTCTCAATCTAATTTACAGAAAAAATGTTATATTAAGAGGCACATTTCTATAGTGATATAAAATTGCATCACTATTGATGACCAGCACTGTTGAGATTCTAAAGATGTTCCTGTTAAATCTGGCCTCGTATGCGACTATCCTGCAGAATGACGGCACAAAGGGAAACAATTTAAATGAGACTGCAGGCTCACAAAAAAGAAGATTTGTATTCCTGAGCGGAACTGCGAGACTATTGCATCTATATAACATGAAAAATGGTTGAGAGTTGCAAAGCACCTGAGACGAATCCAAAAGCAGCAGACTTTTTATAAGCTTGGTGTGGCTGCACGTTGCCACTGCATCTATCTTTGATCTAGGAGTCCTAACCTTAGGGGGGAAATCTGAATGAAGTTGGTTACTGGTAATGCTAATTTGGAGAGAATGGAAAAGCTGGAGAGAAATAATGCGCAGTGAATATGGAGGATGGAAGGAGGGCGTGTGAGAGGGGAAACAGTGAGGGATGAAAATGTAAGAGGGGGGAAAAGAAAATGTAAACGGCAGCAGGAAGAAAGGACGGGGAAGAGGAGAGGTGGCACTCATGCTACGTTTCATTCCAAAGCCCACGTTACTTGGCAGCCCATACACAAGCATGCCACACACACACACACACACACACACACACACATACACACACACACACACACACACAGGACTCTCAAAAACAAGTTCAGCATTAGGCAGGGGTTCGTGAAGAAAGCCATTAATGAGAAGGCAAGGGGCTGCTGGGAACAGGCCAGGCAGAGAGACGCAAACAAAAATACACTAGAGGCTACACGCGCGCGCGCACACACACACACACACACACACACACACACACACACACACACACACACACACACACACAGTTTCTAACCTCTGATCAAAAAGGCACAGAGTACACAGGCTGTGAACTCATTGTGTTACACCCGTACCATCATCTCCACTCAGAGAGCTTCTTTCACAGTGATCTATGCCTTTTGATCACACACATCAAAGTAAATGGCCCAGAGTAAGCAAGAGTGGTTAAGAAGTAATATTTTTATTTTCCTTATCATTTCATTTTAGTTTTACTATTTACTTCCTGGTAGCCATAAATGATAGTGTAACTTACTTTTCTGTTACGCTGCTGAAATTGGCAATCATGTCCTCTTGTATCAGAATAAGTCTCTTACATCTCCTGTGCACTTCTGTTTGAATGGTCAGGGTAATCAGCCAGAACTGATGTCCTATGTTCTTGTCCTACTTTTGCTCCAAAAAAAAAAGTCCAAATCAAACTAGCTGGAGCACAAAGAAAGTTGACTTTTCGGCAACGTTTTCCACCGTTTTTTTTTTTTTTTTCTTCTTTTTTTTCATCCAAGTTTGCTTCACGTGTACCTTTGTCAGCCGAGAGGACAACAAACGGAGGGAGAAATCATTGTCGGATAATTCAGCTTCAGTCTGATATTTAGCTTCCAATGCTGTCAACAGCGAGAGCACAGTTCACAGTTTGTTCTCTGTCAATGAAATAACCACGTTGCCTCTGCGTGCTAAGCTAGACGTCACATATTTCGATTCTCTGTCCAACCTGTTGTTTGAATAATACAGCCTGCAGCGGGAACTTCCTGCTTGTTAATTATTGATTTCTTCCTGTAGGAATGGGAAATAAGTTATTTTATTTTTTTGCTCCCCTGTCGAGTGTATGCATAAAAAAAAAAAAAAAGAAAGAAAGAAAAGCATATGCCCTGAGGGGCCACAGCAATATCACAGCCCATTAATTAATATGTGACTAAGCTTATAGTGCACTAATATTCTATTTATTGCACTAATGACTCCTGCGTTAACTGCCAGTTTGATTAATCAATTGTAAACAGTTATATATTTACTCCACAGCAACCACAAACAAGTATCATAATGAATATTGCAATAGATGGCACAAGTCAATACGTGAGGAAACATATTGGCCGTTTTTCTGTCACTACCTGCTGCTCATGAATAAATAAAAAGTAATGAATAATGAAATGCTTGGAAAATACTTCAGGCCCCACGTTGCTCAGTTTTTGGCAAGTGTGCTTTCTCTGAAGAAATATGTTCTGATATCGATCTTAAGGGTTTTCGCAAAGAAATATAGTTTCAACAAAAGCTTTGTGATTTAGAGACTCTTAGTGTAGGTGGAGTAAACCCTCTTCCTGGAAGCTTTGTAGTCCAAATGCTGTAACTACGCCTTGACCAGTTACAGGACTAATTACAGAAAGCAATTTATGAAGCTGTTTTGGTGGCTGAAAAGAAGAGCAGAAGTTTTTGAAGGTAAGGATTAGACCAATGTTTTGTTTAGTATTAGTGGGTAATAAGTATTTCCAATTAAAATATTCTGGTCTGAATGGAAAAATTTGAAGAAAATAATGGAAACGGTGAAGGGAGCCAAACCAGGTTTTGTGCCACGCAGTTCATTAATAAGTGTAGTTAATTCAACTTAATTAAACATTACTAACTGAGGTTTTACCTGCTCAGGACAGATGTTATCAGGATTACACGGTGGATGCCAGAAAACGGCTCCTGAAGATTGTTTTGATGGCTCTCACAGTAGGAAAAGTGCAGAGGATTTATAAAGTTTGGGGCCAGGATGAGAATGTGGTTTGGCTGAGTGTTAGCGTTAGGATTAGAGCAGGGAGGGTCGGGTCCGTAACCTCAGGCATGGCTGCCAACGCTGGCACATGGCGGTAGTCACTGGCACAATAACAACTGAGTGTGTGCGAGGAAGGAAAAAAATGGAAAAGAAACATAGAATAAAAAAATGTTCACTTAAAAAAAAAAAAGAAGCATAAAGCTCTAGTATATAAGTGTCCCCTCACCTGCATGCTGAATTAGACCAGTCGCTGCTGCGCTGCCTTTCTTATTTAGTTTGATTGATGGTACTGCCTTACTGCTCACAGTCCCACAGGCGCATTTCACTTGTTCTGTACGCACTGGACCACGACCACCTAGCTCGGGCTCAGAAAGCTAAAGTTGACGTCCAGACATCCCGGCCCTCGTGGACAGAGTGTGGTTTTGGTTACAAGATGGGCCGAGCCCTGCCCGCTTGATTGCAGAATATCCAGTGTAAAGCACGATTTCGAGACGGACAAGCGGATGCTCGAAGATGTTGCAGACAATGGTGACAAAGACATGCCCAGTTATGAGAAGCAAGCCACCAATCACAAAACCTCTTACAATAATCCCTGCGACCGAGGTACACTGACAAATTGTTTATTGCTTTGTCGAGCAGGGAAAGCTGTTTACCAGTGCTACTGTATTGTAAAGCAACAGCTGAAAGCGCTGGAAAGCACAGCAGCTCAAGTTTTTTGCCCTTTAACCTGTTACATGTCTGCAAAGGATTTCTGCAAAGAGCAGAACAGCGCTGGGTGCGGTTTTAAAGTTTTCGCTGCTGTGCTAATGCGCTAACTGTTATTGCAGCAGCTTAGTTTAAGGAACAGAAACACGTTCTTGTGGAAGGCTCATTTTTCCATGACAAAATATGTCTCAATGCATTACTATTTACTGTGTCTTAATATAAGCGGCTAAACAAGAACTTATCGTCTTTAATTACCAAACTTATGACTGAGACAAGGAATAAAAGGATACTCAATTTCACACATTAAGGTCAGTGCTTTAACTGTATTTAGATTCGGCAGAAGTGGCAGTGAGAAGTAAACTGTTTTCTCTTTCTGCTCTTTCCCATTTGTTCCACCTATCAACATAAAGCCTCTTTCGTTTTTGCCAAAAGTTACTTTTAATCACATCAGCAGAGCTGCCAGCTCTTATTTCCGAGCAGCTTTATATTCCAAATAGAATTGTTGCTATAGACCATACAAATGATTTCCATTCTGGTGGTCGTCTGCAGCTCGTTGCCGGTTTGAACACTAATGTGAAACCAGGCATTTTATTGCTGCTAGATTAGAGCACCTGGCGGAGGAACGTGCCTGCCTCTCAGCTTATCAGACACTTTTCGTGGCATCTTTATGCCCCCCCGCCCCCCCCAAAAAAAACCTTCTCAGAAAAGGAAAACAGTCTCAGCAATCAATCACACTGACTTGTAAACATCTATTTATTTGAAATGTTGCCTCTAAAGACACGCAGGTTAAGGCTAACTAGAGACCCCAACTCTGGCAGCTTTCTCCAACTGAAAGTTCATCTGACTTCTTCGCACGGACGAAATGTCAGGTTTGTGGCTGGAAATAAGAGCTTTGATTACTGCAGCGTAAGCAGTTTGGACTGTATTTTTCCAATGTACCGGCTGTTTGGAGGAGTTTGTGTTTCACATCTGCTGCACTCCGCTACACTAGAACAAGTAACTCTGTGGTCCTTACCCTGCGTGACTCCTCCAGCTGGTGCAGACGGCATTAAATGAGCAGACCTGGAGTTGCAGCGAGTGTTGTGGGATTTGGTGAAAATGCTGTACTCCAGAACAGTTCGGCAGCCTTTGGGAACAGCCCAACATTCATTTTGAGTGCGCTGCAACTTAAATTGTCTTTAGATTTGAATAGTTTGTTATGGGTGTGAGTCTCTCTTTACCTAGCCAGCTGGAAATGAGATGAATAGACGAGTGGAGGTTTGAAGAGATGGATATCAAAAGATAGCTTTAGATTTTCCGAGTCTATATTAAAACAATAAAACATGCCCACATGTACATTGAAGGAGTTTTTGGTGGTTGCAGTCATTTCTCCTGTTGACATCCCCTCAGCGTAAGAGATGGGAAAATCCACAGTCCTTGTTTAATGCAAAAATTCATTCAAGTGCCAAATCCAGTGTCTACCCACTTGATTTGGCGAACTCAGACTGCATAAGCCTCATATTACCTTGGAGTCATGCCAGGAAGGGATCTCTTAACAGCCAGGGCGGCCAGAATGAATGATTACAGCATTCAATGAGTCTTTAAATGCACATGCATTTATATCAGCTTAACAATCTTTAATTTGCCTTTAATTCTGGGTGGAACTTGTTGATGCGGCTCGTCGGCTGAGGAGAAAATGCTTCCAGAAGGTGTGTGGAAATCAATATGTGTGCGTGTGCGTTTGTGCATTAGGTGTGTCAGAGCTGGCGGACGAGGTGGCGTGTCTCTCGGACTCCACCTCGGAGGAGCACTCCCTCAGTTCCTACACCTCTGAGTCCTTCGATGACAACGGTAAGGCTCAGACGACCCAGCGTATAATGTTTGCATTTTTCTTGTGCGCCTTTTTTCTTTTGCTAATTAGGCACAGGAGATCTTTAAGTTCAAGTTATTCAAAGGAAGAGAAAATCAGACAGAGCTTCATAGTTAGAGTCCATAAGCAGGAAGTCTGAGAGTCACTGCTGTAGATGAAATTCCCTGGATGTAGGAAGAGCCCACTTTGCACTTCTACCATAGTGCATCAACCATTATTAATATATTGAAAAGCATGCAGACAATAGACCAGTGGAAATCTGACGTGAAAGGCACCTTAGTGCAACCAAATCCATACATAAAAATGCATCAAAGGCTAATGCACAGGTCTTAAGTGAAAGAAAAAAAATCGTGTTTAGCCCTTTTCTTTCTATAGAGCCTCTTTTTCCCAGATAACTCAATACCGTTAACCCTTTCCACGAATTCTATAGCGTCTTTTTCCCAGATAACTCAATACCATTGATCTTTCGTTGGCCGAGTATAAGAGGTTAGAAGCCAAACACCCCAATGAGCATGTGGGTGTGTGTTTTTCAGACGGGGAACCCATGGAGATGCTTTGTTTCCTGTCTAATTAGTGTAGCTGCAAAGAAAGGAGTCCTCATGTTGCTCCCACTCCCTTATAGGACACACACACACACACACATGCACAGAAACATGTTGGAAAGACTAACACGTCTCCGCCGTTGACAACACGTGTGCACACACATGCTCACACGCACACTCTCCATCTCATCAGTCACACCCAGCACATGAAACCTTACTCTCCTCACTAAGGCACTGACATTGTTGCTGCTCTTCTTTCTCTCCCTCTCTGTATTCTACCCAGCCTCCATAGTGACAGTCATACGTCTCGTCAATGATGCTGTTGATAATATTGAAAGTGAAGGTATGAAAGAATATCCTCTGTTAACTCCTCTGTCTCGTTTCTGTCTGTCTCCTGATGCCAAAGTGTTTGTTCAGTGGTGTAACACTGAGATATAATGTTCTGAATGCAGCCGAGCCGCCGCTGTTCAGTCCCCTTTTCTATTCAGAATCAAACATCCTGCTCAGATTTCCAATATTTTTGTCAGTTTCTACCACTGGATCTCTCTGTGTTTCAATTTTTTCCCTTTGGTTTCTGTGTTGTTTGTCTCAGTCTCTCTCTGACTTTCGCTTTCTCTCTTCCTTTGTAGTGTCGAACATGGACAAAGAACAGCGGCGGAACAGCCCTGGTGAGTGAGTTGCAAAGCAACTGAAAAACATCTTATTAACTTGCCATCCCTTTGGCTTTATTTCTCGAGCTCTGATCCCAAAACCCAGCCTTTTGTATTCTTTACATTATTTTCTCTGAATACTTTTATCATACCCCATACAGCACAGATTACCATTTCTGTTCATGCCTTCTTTCTGTCTTTTATTTTTTCGCTACCCAGACTTTGAATGTAAATATAGGTTACCAGTTTGTAGTTACGCTTCCTGACTTCCAACTAGCTTTGGTCTCTGATTGGTGGTTCTGTTTTAAACTGTAGCAAAAAGCAAAGAACGCAACTCTCAAACTTCTCACTGTCACTTTTGTCTCTTAAAATAACAGACGATATCAGCCGTAGCTAATTGAGATTAATTCTAGCGCATGTGGTTGGCTAATATATTGATATAAACTGATAAGTAACAATAGAAGTTTATTTTTTAATTGGAAAATGTTCCGCTTGGGTCCAATTTCTTTAATAACCAAATATTCATGGATCCTTATCAAAAATCCAGTATCCACAAGGCTCTTCCATAAGTAAACTGATGAAAGGCCACAATGAAGCTGTTAGTCTGGTTAATGTGCTCTGTGCAAGTTTACGTCTGTGCTCAGCTTTGTTTTAAAAAGAAATCCCACTTTTAAAACCCTCTCTACGATCGTGAGCGATGTTTTTGCAGCGTAGCGATGCTTCGCCACTGAAACACGAGTGTTAGTATTCAGAGTCTCTCACGTAACGCTCGTTAATATCATATCAAATCGTGACCTCCGAATCAGGACCTCCAGTATTTTGGAAAAGACGCTTATGGAAAACATTGTGCTAATGTGTTACATGCACATATTCAACATTTCATTCCATGCTGCTCGTGTCAGCACCAGATTGCGGCTGCAGGTTGAGATTGATTGTCAATACTGTGAATTACTAATTAGGCTTCCACTCAAAACTGCTGTGTTTCTGCTTTCTTAGCCAACAAAAGCTGAGAAAGCGCCCCACTGAATCTTAGAGTTTTAGTTATTTATGTCTTTAATTACTTCCAACTGTTGAAAACAAAATGGGTTTGGTCGGATTTGGATTGGAGGAATGGATTTGGTACTGGATTCAGAATCTATGAAACGCCATCAAACTCAAACCTACACATTTTCAATATAAAATTAATGATCAAATCAAGACCTTAGATAAAAAATATTCTATATATAAAACAATCCTCTCAGCTCATGCAGTGATTACTTCAGGCAAGTACAGAATAGTGCCTGCTGTACATATAATAGTTCATTTATCATTTGAATTATGCTGACATTTAACAGCTCGGTCAACTTGGGTGCTCCTCACTCCAAGCAAAGCAAATCTTTCACCCCGGCCTTGTGGAGGGTCTCTGTGGATTTTAGGGGCACTTTGAGCCAAGCCTCACATCAACATAGAATGGCAGAGGAGAAGGCACCTTCAAACACTTTCCCTTTCACTCTAAATGGGGCATCATCTACAAGCCGAACACTGACTTTCCCCTCTCACCAAATGCATGCTTTTGCTCAGACAAAGATCAGGGCAGTCGCACCTGCCCTGCACCATCCCCGCGCTCCCGTCGCTTGCTTGTGCTGCAGTCTTAAAACCGATATTAATTGGCTCATAGTTACCGAGTCTGTTTGTTCTCACTTGCATGTAATTTACTAGGTCCACAAAGCATTTCAGTACTTACCCACAGCAAGACTGCGTTCATGCCTCTGTCCCTGCCAGCCTAGCGAAGCATAAGAAGCTTTTATTTCAGAGAGAATTAAATGATGAATGAAATTGCTGTCCAGTAGCCTGCTCCAAATAACCCACTGGATTCAGTGCCTTTGTGTTAATAGAACCCACGTACAAACATATATTTCCTGTCTTATGAGTATATATTCTTATATGTTAAAGTACTACAGAAACAACTGCATGAAAAATAGAAAAAAAACAATTTAGTAAGAGCGAAAAAAAAATCTGAAGTGAACAATATTCATGTCTGTTATTCTGGAAATGGGCTGTGAAATTTGCAGCCCCCATTTGACATATCATTAATGTCGCTTGCTCGAGATAGCGTGTGCTCGCGCGTACACCGGCGTGCACGTGTACAGTTTGTTTGTGTGTGTGTGTGTGTGTATTCGTCTGTTTACATGTACCGGCGCTAAATGGCTCCGTGCCAGCCTCCCTCTCCTGTTGTCGACTGTGTTTTCTTCCATGTCATAATTCGCCGTGTCTCTCTGCATTCAGTTGTTTCTGTGAGAGGAGCATTTCATCATCAAAGGCTT
>JAPZEA010000006.1:13802815-13814930 GCA_029783685.1 Heniochus monoceros | reverse complement strand
CAGAAGTATAAAGTCTGTAACACTGCAGTGGTTGCTTGTCGGTTAAATGCTATTACTTCTCATAGTTTCACATTAAAAATACAATGCCCTTTAGTTTTTCAATCTGCATATTATTATTCTTTACTTTTTTCAGACCCTGGTCAGCACAACACTAACAGATCCACAACCTGCAGCACCATCTACGGGTACATTAGCTGCTGAGTGCAAAACCACATGGCATGAGAGGCTTTAGGCCTGGCAGCTGTTATGAGGAGAATTTCCAGTTGGGATGAAACAAAAGGTTTTATGTGTTAAAACAAAGGCAGACTGTGCTCCCAGTTAAATGCATGTAATGAAATTGGTTGTCATCAGTGATTGCAATCTTACTTTCCAAATTGTATTTCAACCATTTCCAGTTTTATTTACTATCATCAAGTAAATTTGGTGCCAAGTGGTTTCCTGTGAGAGGATTTCATTGGCATTTTGTAAGTTCTCTCAGTTAAACAGCTGTCTAACATTTTGAAGAACAATGTAAAAAAAAATCACATATTGTTACTCCCCTAGTTGCTGAGACGCATATTCATTAATTTCTGATAGGTAGGGCTCAAACCAACTCTTTCCATGACCAGTTACTCTTATTTTAATCAAGCATCCATTCTCATATGTTCTCAAACTCCTTATTTACTCTGACCAAAAGTGGTGTCAAAATCCCAAGGGTATGAATTTACTGTGCTGTGATTGAGAAATAAGGAACAAATCTGAGAAGCTAGAACCAGGAAAAGTGGGTGTTTTCACTCTTTCACTCTCTACATGAATTCACATAAAGTAAACTGTACTGAGATTGAACTCGTTATCAAAACAGTCATTTACAATTTTTCTGGCGAACCGGTTAACTGCCTGATTTTTTTAACAGTAAATTCCAAGGTTACTAGTTACAAGTGGTATGGGATCATGCTGATACACTTTGAACAGGCATTTAATATTTGTCTTTAAATCATGCACTGCCGCCATGAATGACACAATCACAACACATCAGATCAACTGGGAACCTGTCATCTGTGGACTCAAACTCTTTAATATAATCCCTCTGGATCTGAAGACAGAGACACCGGCACCATGGTGTCACACAGCAGCATTTACCTGAATAGTCAACAGATAGCTCAAGAGACAGAGGACATGGAAAGAGAGAGGGGTGTAAACATGGAGAGGGAGAACGTGGGCTGGGAGGGGATAAGACGGCAGGAGGATGGCGGAGGTAGAGAATTGAAAGCAGAGCAAGAGCGCGAGGAAAGAAAAGACAGACATGACTGTAGTAATGGGAGTGTATGTACACAGCTGTCAGAGGAAGAGGCTGTTCAGAGTGGCACAGATCATTTCATCGGCAGCTTCAGCCATGACAGTGTCCAATAAGATTAGGCAGACTTCATATTCAGACTGTTTTCCTATTTCTGTTCAGAACTGAATAGGCCACCTGAAAAAGCCAATAAAAGTCCATTACTGTGCCTGCGAGAATGAAAACTGCTGTTTGTCATATTCAATATTCAACGAGTGTTGCATGGTTGGGCAATTTCCTCTGTGATGCAAACAAAGTACCTCTTGAACTCTCCACATTGAGCAACTCAGGAACAAAAGGTGCACCTTTCTGTGCAGAGGATGTAATAAACGCTGAGGATATGAAGAGGAAAGGAAACTACGTGTGACATTTAGAGGTCAAGGGCCACGTGGAAATTTTGTTGCAAAAGACAAGGAAAACATCAAATCATCACAGGACACGGAAGACGGCTCACTGTTTTGATGTCTCACAGCAGTCAGACATCAACAGATGTCTCACAGAAAAGTGTGAAGGGGGAATCTTTACATTTGTTTTCCATGCTGTAGGCGGCGGCCAGGCCTCGTGAGGTGACGCTCTCTTGAATAAATGTGCTCGCCTGAGCGCAGGTGAATCTGCTTTTAAGTCATGTAGCTCTGAGGACAACATTAACATAAAGATGAAATTAAAGGAAAGAAAGCAAAAAGGGGAAAGCTATAAATAATGTCGTTTCCCTTCCCCTGTGGGCACGTTGTAATGTAAATGTCACCCACAGAGGATTTTCCGCGTCAGAGTTATGATAATGGTCATTAGCTTTATAATCTAGCACACTTATGAGCTAACGCGCCATCTGCTTAAATGATTATTTCCCTCTCTCTAATCCCGACTCAGGAAGGATAATTTACTGCCCTGCTTGCTGCTGAGGGGACTGAGCTCTGAAGTCAGCAGTCAGAGGCCTGCAGCCCACTAACTGTTTGTTGACAGTTTTTCAATAGCTGACTGTGGCCTACTTCCCCTCTATGGATTAATTTTTGGCCGCAGGCGTTTCGGATCTAACTGACATATAGTGCATGGAGGCTACATAAACACATGACAGGGCACTAATAGGAACTCGGTGTGACAAAACCTGGAAGTATTCGTCTTTCATAATATAAAGGCACTCAATCTCTGTCACAGTAAAGCTGTAATTAGTACAAGCACAGAGCGAGCCGATAAGATATGGATTTAGAATAGTTTAATGTGTGTTATGGATGGGGGAGAGCTGAGATAATGAAGGAGGGATGTGCGAGGGTCCGGAAGGAGAAAAGTGGGATGAAGGGATGAGGGATGGAGAGGTAAGGGGAAGAAGGGTGAGGGACGAGGGGAGAAATCCAGGTTGTGCAATGATCAGCTGTCAGCTGGTGACGGGGAGACAGAGGGGAAGTGGAGGAGTCCAAACTCTGGGTGGGGGAGTCGTCTCATCAGATGCTTGGGATTTCTGTTCCTGCAGTGGTTCCTGTATTTAAAGGAAAGAGAGATGGGAGAGAGAAAAAAAAAAGGTTTTGAGGGGGAGGGATGTGAAAACTGAGACAAAAGGAGAAAGGAATGGATCAGGTGAGCTTAAATACCTTTGTGTGGAAATGGGACATGGTCTCTGTTCCTGAACTTAGCGATAAAACTTAACTTAAACATAAATTAACATCAGCTAGATTCAGAAACATGGGTATACTTCATTGACACCATCGGCAAGAATGCTTGCACATTGTATTATTCTCTTCATCACATTTTTTCACTGTATGTGAAACAGCTGGATTGCACAGGACGTTTCCTTGGTTGCTTTGGATGACATAATAAAAGGGACACTTTTTTTATCCACCTCAAACGGAGTGAAAGTTTTAAAGGTTTCTAGCAATCACAGATGATGGAATGATGTGAAATGAAGTCAAAAGTAAAATCATTTTCATCTTTTTTTCTCCCTCTTTACAAAAACACAGGAGATTTTTACATCAGGAATACACAGAAATGATACTGAGGTGTCATGGTTACACTGAAAATGATGTCTTAAAGGAAAGGTTCACATTTGTTCAATTCTGTCTTAAAACAATAGTCAGGTGCCCATATGAACATTCAAGCAGGTTTTGTATACTGGAAAGATTTTTCTTGTTTATACTGGAAATTTAAAGATCCTTTCCTAATGCGCTTTCAATGGGAGTAATGGGGGATAAAATCCATGTTCCAGTCCTGGATCTGTGCAAAAGTGACTTCTAAACTTTACCCAAAGCTAATATGAGACTTCAGCAGCCAGAGTTACACAGATGAAGAGGGTAATTTGCAAAGTTAGAGTATTTTTAGAATAAGATTCCCTCTTTGTGTTTCCTGGGACAGTGATTCCTAGCTGAGCTGCAGTGGAGGGAAGTAATTCTGTATTAAAAAGATTTGATTTATCTAACGTAGACTGCTGAATATTAGCTCCAAATAAACTTTGGAATCAGTTTTTACACATAAATGATTAGACTGAAAGTACATTAAGAAAGGATCTTGTAATATCCAGTTTGAACAGCAAGCAAAAACTCTTTCAGTGTTCGCATGGGTGCTTGACTATTGCTGTAAAATAGACTTGAAAAATTGTGAACGTATCATTCAATGAGGAGAAATGCTCTTACAAGCGTAGATGTGGCTCAGAAGGAATATTTTAAAGCAATGAAATAGACCATCAAGCCTCAGTGTTATGACTATTATTATTATACTGTGGCAATAAAAGCTGGTGGGCAAAGGAGGATATTATTCATCTGTAGTTTTGATAAACTGTGCCTGTCTTCTTTATAACAATGATCTTTTAAAAAGAACAGTGTTAACTTGTCTACAGTGAGTTTGGATGAATGGTATAGCTGCCCTATGATTGCCTGTTGGCCTGTAGTCCCCCTAGTGGCCTGAAGTAATTAGGTGTTACTTTATAATTTATTTTAATAATGGAGCACTTGATATGTACTTGATATAAAGAGATGACAGGAAATGAAGGGGATGAATGAGGAGTAACAAAAGTCATCAGCTGGACATGAACTGGTGACTTTGAAATTTACGTTTGGTGCCCCTGGGGTGTCCCAGTCAAGCTGTTATTGTAATCTCAACACCTGTCAGATTTCACCAAAATGGGCAAAACATCATCAGTCATATGTGTGCTTTCTGATCTGCCACCCATATGGTTAATATGTTTAAGTTTAGGCCATTTAAACTTCTTGGGCAGGTTAGGCAAAGATTGTGGTAATGGTTGACTTCATTTTTAAAACCATCTGGTATAAATGTCTCAAGCTTTGCATCCAACCTCCTTCCTGTCTGGGCTCTCACAGCAAAACACATGAAATCATGAGGTATGTAAAGAATTGCTCTCGGGTCTTAAAAGCATGCCTTTAGGACTTCTTGCATCAGCATAATGTCACATTACGTCTGCCTTTGCTAGTGCGAAATTGTCATTATTCTCATATCTGCAAGAGGAGACTATGAACATAAATTGTTTTAAGCGTTTGACCAAACGATCAATGTTGTCTTCTCCTGCATGTAATTAACCCAGGTTTATTTAGACCAATTTACATAAGTGACAATGTTAAATTCAAGTATTCTGTGTATTTTTGCTGAATATTTTTTTATACATGTAAATATAATATGATAGAAATAATACATATTTCTCATTATCTTTCATGATAAACAAAAGAGTCCCTAGTATTCCCTAATGCAAGCGAAACTAATGTTATCGCATACGAAAGTCTCGAAAAGTCCAGTTTTGGAAACCGGAAATGGGACCCTTTTTATACTACAGAGTGAAGCGTCTTCCAAGGCGGAGACGATCTTCGTTACAAACATTGCAGCTCGCATGTGAATTTCATGCCATCTCAGTCTGTTACCCGAATCACTTCATGTTTGGGTGCTGTTACTGATGTGTTAATGCTGACAGGTTAATGACATTTTGCGGAATTGTGCTTTCATTCACCTCAGTCAGCTAAGGTTCAGGAAACCCGGAACTTACTTAGCTAATTCATTAGCTGCCCGGCTCTCTGGTAGCATTTTAGCTAGCAGGGAGAGAACTACAGACGGAATCACGATGGATCCTGACCAGCAACTGAGAAATGTAAGTAAGATACATGTGCATAATCGTCTTCTTTGCACACGAACAGTTTGGTGGTGAGTTTGAGTGATTGTGTCTCTTCTAGCTGCGGGATTTCCTTTTGGTTTACAACCGCATGACTGAAATCTGCTTCCAGAGATGCACCAGCAACTTCAACTACAGAAACCTCACCATGGACGAGGTGAGAGTACTGGAAGTCATAGATACCTTGCCATCTATGTGTGCAGACATGTCTACATACAGTTGCAACGCTGATTGTGGTTGTTTTTCCGTGTTTTATGACTTTCTTTAAATGTTGACTGTGCAAACAACGTAACAGGACATGGCCAAAAGTGTGTAGACACACGAACGTTACACCCACATATGTGAGTGTTGCATATCAACCTGCTGTCTAGAATATCATTGCATGCTGTATTTATAACATGCTCAAAGAGTGACACCAAGTCCAAACCATGAAGACAGCCCCAGACCTCATGTGGACAGGGGAGTCCGCATACTTCAGGCCATATGGTGTATCATGAACACATGCTGTAGTTATCCACTCATCACCTCTGATTGTTGCCGTCTGTCCAGGAGCGCTGTGTGGACAACTGCGCGGGGAAGCTGATTCGCTCCAACCACCGCCTGATGGGCACCTACGTGCAGCTGATGCCTCGGATGGTGCAGCGCCGGATGGAGGAGATGGAGAGCAAGGCGGCAGAAAATGCCAAGGCAGCAGAGGCAGCTGCCTCTGCAAACGTGGGGCCTCCTGCGGCAGAAGCCACACCGCCGTCTCAAAGCCCCATCGCCTCGTCTCCGCCCACACAAGTACCTGCCCCGCTGTTCAGTCCCTCAGTGACTGATGTTGCACCAGAGGCCCATGGCTCATTCTTAAAGCCAGCAGGATTAGGTATTCCAGTTGAGCTCGACCCTGCTGTGTCCAAATCAGGGACAGCCACAGATGTCAAGTTATCAGCTGCCACAGCACTTACACCTGCGAGTGAAGCAGTATATCCCTCAGGGCTTAATGATGCTGGTAATGGACCGTCTTATATAGCAGGCTTTCCTCAGCCGCAGATAGCTGGTGCCCAAATTGAGTTTGAGAGCTCAGCGCCTGTGTCTATGCCATCTAACCCGCCGTCCATATCAGCAGATGTGTCTGCATCAACAATAGCTGCACCAAAATCCACAGAGAGCCTGTCAGGCCAAGAGAAAGCCCCACAGCTTCCCCCACCATCAGCCCAGTAATGACACCCAGTCTGGGTCTGGTGAAACTGTCCCCGACTCCCACCAGAAACAACACACATCTGATGGGTAACTCATCAATGGCAGAGCCAAATGTGAAAAGAACAGAATGGCATAAATTATGAAATAACATATCAACGTCTCATCAATATTATATATTATATTATCATGACTTACAACCTTTTCTGGCTACAGTATCTCAAATGTGAGAATTTGCTGTTTTTGGTTTATGTTCTGATAATGGAAACTTTTGAGGTTTTTCCACTATATGTTTTACAAAATTAATTAACTCGAAGACCTCACTTTAAACTGTTAGACTGGTTAGACATACCTGTTAACAAAAGACATTAATTGATCCTGAAATTAATCTTAAATTGCACCTTTAGTGCCCTGTGACCCCCTCATGGTAACAATAGCAGTTTTTATGTATATACAGCATCACTCATATGTTTGGACACACCTTCTCATTCAATGGTTTATCTTTATTTTTATTATTTTCTGCAGAATCTGTTTTTAAATTATTATTAATTATTATATTATTATTGTTATTAACCTGTGGTCCTTTGCATCAGCTATATGTACGTTTTCTCCAAAGTTTGGGTGTAAAGTCTGCATTAAAACTAGTTAGTTTTATACTAAAGTTATGTTGATGTTTGGTTGCACCACAGGAACATATGGTTCATCTTAACCACTCTGTCATTAAGTACAAACTAATAAAACTATTGTTGCAGAAAATGATGTTTTCATTTCCCGTGGCCAATCAGTGAAAAGCTCTACTCTTGATACAGCATTTATTACCATGCTGTCTCTCATGCCCAATCGTCTTTGAACACTTTGCTACACAACAGCGACAAGGCTAACGGCCAAAAATAGCTAACGTTAATCACCAAATAACAACAAAAAGGTACGTGAACTAGGACAAAACATTACGATTAGGTGATTGTAAAAGTTTTATCTACAGCTAGTGCAAAATAACAGTGGAGCTTTGCCTTCAGTCTGCGGTCCAGCTCTCTTTAAACCATCTCAGCTGGGTTTGTGTCGGTTATTGTGGAGGCCAGGTCATCTGATGCAGCGCTCCATCACCCTCCTTCTTGGTCAAACAGACCTCGCACAGCCTGGAGGTGTTTTCCACTGGTCTGACGTCCGTTCCTTGTGTTTCTTGGCTCAAGCAGTTCTCTTTTTCTTGCTGGTCTCCCTCAGCAGCAATTTGAGCACGAAGGCCGTTTTCAAGCAGTCTCGTCTGAACAGCTGACGTTGACATATGTCTGTTTCTTGAACTCGGAAGCATTAATGCAGGCTCTGATCTGAGGTGCTGGTAACTGTAACGAACGTCTCCTCTGCAGCAGAGGTAACTCTTAGTCTTCCTCTCCTGGGGCGGTCCTCATGAGAGCCACTTTCATCATAGGGTTTGATGGTTTTTGCCACTGCACTTGAAGATACTTTCAAAATTGTTGACATTTTCTGGAATGACTGACCTTCATGTCTTAAAGTAATGGACTGTTGTTTTTCTTTACTTGGCTGAGCAGCTCTTGCCATAATATTGATTACTGCAGTAGTGGAAGAGGGCTATTTGCTGTATACCAACACCATTTTGACAAGCCTCACCTGTTAAGTGAGAATCATTCCATATGAATATTTCATGATATCAGTTGAGAGAACGGCAACAGTGTGCGAAGCTGTAATCAAGGCAAGCAGTGGCTTCTTTGAACAATCTAAAATTTTGGATTCTTTAACACTTTTTTGTTTAACACATAATTAGACACATAAAGCTTTAATGTCTTCAGTATTAATCTACAATGTAGAAAATAAAAATAAAGAAAAACCATTGAATGAGAAGGCGTGTCCAAACTTTTGGCCGGTACTGTATATTATATTTCTGACGCTGTATTGCGAAATATGTCATAAAATGTTAATAACAAACACATTTGCAGACATTAAAATCCTAGATGTAAATGTTTTGTGACGAGAGACAAAAACAAGAAGGAAGTAGTTATAACGGTGTGTATCAGTGCATGTGTGTGTGATGGCAGTGATATTGCCAATCGGAGATCCGCAAGGCTCAATCCCCGGCCTGCAGCCTGGATTGTCCTGTGTGATCATTGTTGGACCTCAGTTTGGACTTTCAGGATCCAGGAGGGCTCAGCCTGATGACTAAACATACTCAGTCCTGTTCTGCACAGTAAAAGTAAAAACTGGATAATCCTCAGTAATAAAAATTTACTTTTACTTTTTCGGGTGTTTTCTTATTTTTAAATGCTCTATTGACAGCCTCTTGTTTTTGTTGTTTGAAAGCATCAAAGGCCCGCCTGCGGCCGGATGTCCTGACGCAGCGGTGGGTTGGGGTGTGGACCTCATGCTCTGTGGGTGTGAATCCAGTCACCTATCATCACCTCTCTCTCTCCTCCCATCATTTCCTGTCTTTACACCAGTACATGCTATGCACTCTTTAGTCCAGCGGCAAAGCCACGATAAGCCATCTCACAACAGCACTCCCACCGGCTTTACTCCTCAGACACAAAGTTTCTGACGTTCTTCAGCACAACTGAAGAATGTAATACGAGTCAGAGCCAGTGAGACTAACAGGCGCTGTCAGGAACCAGCGAGTAGAAGGAAACAGATTTGGTAATTACACCGTGGCACATGGAATAGGCATCATTTTTCTAAAAACGCATTTTGCAGTATGTCAACAAAATGTCTCTTTTGGAGTCAGTGATGATCAGTCTTGCTGTGTTCCAGTTATGAGTTGGCAAAAAATAAGGTGTGTAAATGATTGCCTCTCAGTGTGCTGTAAGGGCAACCAATTGTAAGGAAAATATGAAGCCAATTCTATTTTAATTAGCATACTTAGCCACCTAATATATTGGCCGATATTAACTTTCAAACTCTGATATCAGCCTCCTAAATCCAGTAGCGGTCAGGCTCCAATACAGCATGAAGGCCACCAGAGAGCGCTGACAAGTTTATGTTTAAACTCTAAAATCTTGTAATGGCTGATGACATTTTGATATGTCGCAAGAGGCAGAAATGCACAAGTGTAGATAAAAAAATAATTTATTATAGTAAGAAAACGGTCAGCAAACAGCCAGATTTTTCACTCTCAATTTTTAATATCTGTGTCAGCCTCAAACATCCAGCATTTGTCAGGCTCCGAAATGAGCTATGAATCACAGATTTTGTAATATTGGTAAACAGCAAGTAAACAAAGAATGAGATTAATGCACGTGGAGTTTCCCTCCACTACATCCCTGGTGGCCGTCGTGTCTTCATTAGTTTTTTTTTTTTTTTTTTTTTCATGTCAGTGCATTTGGAACGCAAAGATGTAATTCTTTTGGGGAAATCTGCCTCTTGTTGATGCATCATATTCTCACATTTCTCCCTGTGATGTGCAGCCCTTCTACCAATGAACACATCATGACGAAGAAGTATTCAGATCCTAAGAAGCAATATCACGCTGTGAAAATACTCCACGACAAGCATTCCTGCATTCAAACCCTTACTCAAGTGAAAGTATTAGCAGCAAAATGTACTTAAAGTTCAGAAGTAAAAGTACTCATTCAGCAGAAAAATGGTCCCTGTCAGTTTTTTACTATTATATCTGTGTTTTTTGAATTAATGTTACTCCTGCATTAATGTGAGTGCTGCATTTTAATGCTGTAGATGTTTAATCTACAGCAATGCTTCATATTCTATAAGGGCATCACATGTTTGTAGTGTCGCTGTCCTGTGAGAACCACGTATCTCTAAAAAGTCAACTTTTCATGAGTTCAGAAAAACACGATGCATTTTCCAGCTGATCCAAGGGGATTTTTAAATAGTTTATTTATCTGAAGAAGTTTGGGAATTTTCTCAACCCATAAAGGAATCCTTCAGTTTATCAGACCCATTCAATTTCAGTTGGAGATACATGGTTTTCACTGGACAGGGAGTGTATGAGAAACTGTAATCTGAAAAGTAAAAAAGCTGTCAGACGAAAGTAAAAAATACAGTGCATGCGTCTGAGATGTAGTGGAGTTGAAGTATAAAGCTGCAAAAATGGAAATACACAACTAAAGTACAAGCACCTCCAATTTGTACTCATGCATAGTACTTGAGTAAATGTACTCAGTTCCATTCCACCAGTGTAAATAAATAGAATTTTAAAGGCTGCCCACGTCTCCCTCCGCCACCTCACCTGACCTCGGTATTTTGGGCCTCTGGGTGCAGCATCGTCGCATTGCCTCCAGCAGGGGGCGCTGCTGCGGGGCGTCCCGGGACAGCGGGGCCAGTAGCAGAGCCCCTCTCCACTCCTCACCAGTAGCCCACATCAGCTCGGAGGAGCGGGGCGTGGACTCAGCCCGACTATTCTCTGCTCTAAAGTCTGCGGAGACGGCCGACTTTCAGGGGGAGGAAGAAGAAGAAGAAGAAGAAGAAGAAGAAGAAGGAGGAAAAAAAAGAAACTGAGAAGAAATCGATCGATTCGCAGCTGGTAAGAGTTTGAGAACGTTTTTTTTTTTTTTTGGATGTTTACTCTTGTTTCCATTGTGGTCGGGAAGTTTTTTGTTGTGGATGTCTGTCCAACTTCACTGACTTTTTAACAATAGATTTCAAAGTGAGCCAATAGGCCAGCCCATCCGAGTCTACGGAGGAAGATAAAGCCAAGGGGAAATGTGGGAATGTGCAGATATTTGTGAGCTTTCTAATTTCATTTGGCTCGACTCTGGCTGGCTGTTTATGAGCCTTTGTGCGGCAGATACTTCACTGTAAACGAATGACTTTAACAATACTGTACCATTAAAATGCATGTTTAGAAGCATCCAGATACCAGAAAAGACTGGATATATAAATATAAATAGAGCCAGGCTTCACATGAGGAGTGTTTTTCACATCACACATTAATTTCACATAATGGACATCAACCTAACACAACCTACTGTGACTGATCTCTGTTTACCTGCTCTGTCTCCTGGATGAGGCACACGCATACATGCAAACCTTTATGTTTACTTTCTGTGTGACAAGAAACATAAGGAGTCTGTGTTTAACACCTCTCTGCAGGCTACATGTTCCTGATCTCAAAGGAGACTGAAAGAGCAACCAGTGGAGAGAAGCAGCCCGCAGCCCGACCATGGATGACATCTTCACACAGTGTCGAGAAGGGAACTCGGTGGCCGTCCGTCTGTGGCTGGACAACACGGAGAATGACCTCAACTTGGGGTGAGCGGACACATAAAGCTTTGAAGATGACTGCAGGGGCGCCTTCATCCTCTCTTGGGTGTCAGAGTCTCCAGTCTCCCCGTGATTGGAGTTGACTTTACAGCGAACGTGCCACATTTGGTGTGGTGGGTGAGGTGATTCTGTGCTGTGTGTGCATATAAAGTGATCCCTGGCACATTAGAGGTGGTCAAATAGTTTCCATATTGTGCTCTCTCTCTCTCTCTCTCCCTCCCTGCAACGCCACTGAGCATCACTCAGCTTTGGTAATTCCAGTCCAGCTTTTTTTTTTTTTTTTTTTTTTTTTTTTTGAA
>JAPZEA010000006.1:13667991-13679501 GCA_029783685.1 Heniochus monoceros | reverse complement strand
TAACCACTACGCTGTCAGGAGGAAACATCCCAACACGCACGTCGAGGGTTAAACGCAGACCTTTGCTCTTATATTATTGTGGTTTTAATCTCCACAATTAATTAATTGACACTCAGGAAATTCTCCTTCCTATTTCCTTAATTAAAATATTGAAACATGTCCTAATTGCTGACTCGTTAGACAGCCGCAGGCCCGGGGGTTAATGTTAAGAATGCCTGTTAATGAAGTCACGAGGTCAGTCAGCAGGATTAATTGGATCTGGGCCAGGCGGCACAAAGGGTCCCGGACAGGTGACCCATTTACCTGCTGCGCTAAGAGGGGATGATGTCTCAGGGACACTTTTGATTCAATTCATTTACAATCCCCATTAAGATAATTACTTAATAATACAGTCAAAGTCTGTAACAGTCAAAAAACATCCAACCTCTCCCTTCAGCATCTCGGTACAGGAAATAATCACCGGCTTCACCTGCAGTTTTAGATAAAATCCCAAACTCTTCATTTTTGCCTCAATCTTGTGAAGCTTTTAACACTAATTAAAAACAGTTATTATCAGATTGCAAACTCTTTTAACCTATTCACTATTCACTAATACATATATCAGGACTGTGCAGTATGACAGGCTGTGCTTTTAGCTGCACAGTGTAAATTAAGAATAATGGACTTTTCCTTTGGTTTTAGTTGAGGTTTGCACCTGAACTCCCATTAAACACATTGGTACCTGAATGTCTGTTCATTATTTAAGTGCTTTGTTTAGTTCTTTTGGAGTGTGCGGTTAAATTGAGTCATTTAATGAAAAAAGTAAAGGTAATTTCCAGGTTTTAACAAGTCAAAAGTTCCATCTTACCTTCTGTCACACGGCCTGTTACAGTCTGTGTCGTAGAGACGGTCAAAGCAGATGATTCCTCAGCCGGCCTCCTTACTTCACTCCGCACAATGAGTGTGTGTGTGTGTTTGTGTGGGTAAAGGGAGATGGGATTATGGCTTCATGCCAATTTAACTCTACAAGCCAAACTTAAACAATCATTCATGGTTAACTTCGCGCTAGCCAATTAGAATTCAGGAAAAAGAGAGGTGGGAAAAGCTGGGGGGCAGGGAGCAGGCCGACTGGAAGAAACTCTCCCTTGAATCAGGCTTTGAACCAGTTAAACAGAACTACATAAAAGACACACACTCATTCGCAGGTGTAGATCTGCACAAACTTCTCCCCAAACCTCGTATCATGATTTACACCCTGAGCTGCATCGCAGTGCTTGGCGTTCCACCACGAGCAAAACTAGGCCAAACCAACTAAACGGCATCTTTTCTCTCTGCACTCTTATGTAACACCCCTGGATGTTTAGACAGGCTTGGGATTGAAATGGTCCCAAGTCTAGATTTGGTTACACCGGCCCCCGGCCCCACCCCCCCAAAACTGAAACACACCCATGAGGCGGTGGAAGACATATGAAAAGTAGAGCAAGAGGAGAACATGGCCAACAGAGTGAGCGTTTTCTGGTTCATCCAGGACTGACCTGTGGTGGCGATGCAGTCGAATCCGACAAAGGCGTAGAAGCAGGTAGCAGCGCCCGACAGGACGCCGGTGAAACCGAACGGCATGAAGCCGCCCACTCCTAAACTCTCTTTGGCCGGCAGGATGTCTGTCAGACTGAACAGCCAAGAAAGGCTCAATTAAAATCAGGAAAAAATAGCCTGCATTGGATGAATTTGTAGTTTAAAAGGGTCAGTTCATCCAAACAAACAAAAAATAAAACTTACTTTAGGCTGGAGTTACCGGTGTGATTGGCATGCAGGATCTCTTCAGGGTCTATCTGCCAGTTCTTCATAGTACCCTTGACCAGGCCAGAGACCACCATTAACAACAATACGAGGATGTTGATGCAGGTAAAGACCTTGTTCACCATCGCTGACTCTTTGACCCCAAATGCCAGCAGACCTTACAAATGGAGAAGACACAGAAAAGAAAATTAAAAATTAAAAACCAAACGGGAGTGTTTTTCTACTGAAATTGATCAACTATTACAGGAGAGAGAAGGACAGAAAGAGAGAATGAAGTTTTCCTACCTGTGAGGGTGATTATGATGAGAACAGCGAACATGTCAGGGTACTCTGCTAACACGCCCGGTGCTTTCATGGCCATGTTCTCTCTGCAGAACTGCTCGATGCGCTTCCCTATCAGCTCGTCGAAGGTGGCGCTCCAGGCACGGGCCACACTGGAGGTGCCTGAGATGGAGAAAGACCAGATTTTGTGGTGTCTTTCCAGTTTTGTCGCCAAACTTTTGCTTCTGTTGGTTTACATTATGGTTCTCTATCTGCATGTGAACACTATCAACAAAAAGATAACATAGTAGTTGAGCATGTTTACCAATGATGTAAGAGAGGATGAGGTTCCATCCAGTGATGAAGGCCCAGAGTTCCCCCACAGTCACATAGGAGTAAAGGTAAGCTGAACCTGTCTTGGGAACGCGGGCTCCAAACTCAGCATAGCACAGACCAGCTAACACTGAGGCTAAGGCTGCTATCAGGAAAGACAGCACAATAGCAGGACCTATGGGGGGAAACAGGTATCATATGATTAGAGGCTTTAAGACTTGACTCACAGGGCGTCTTTTGATCATTTCCAGTAACGCTAACTTGCCTGAATTTTCTCGTGCAACAGCACCGGCCAGCACGTAGACGCCAGCGCCCAGCGTGCTGCCCACGCCCAGGGCTACCAGGTCGAAAGTGTTCAGGCATCGGGACAGACGGGAGTCCTCTGTGTTACAGTTCACCACCTTCACCCTCAGCAACTGCTTCCCGAAACCCAGAAGCTTCTCCAGCGCCATGGATCACAGTCTGGCCTCATGTAGGGGAGTGGGAGGGGGAGACGGTCGACCGGGATTCAGAGGTCACAGGGGAGAGGGGGAGAGGTCACACGCACCCTGATGGGAGGTGAAGGAGAGAAAAGATGAGGAACTCCACAGCTTTATAACCAGCACTGGACCTTTAGATTTAAATCATTAGCTGGTGCCAAACCAGCTCCATCTAGTGTGCTAAAATTTAGTCTTTGTGACAGAAATGTTGGTAACACTTCATTTGAAGGTGTGTGCATAAGACCGACATGACACCGCCATTACTATGACACGACACCTGTCATGAACACGCAGGAGTCTTTATGAATGAATCCAAAGTTGACATTGTTTAAGATGTTGTTTGACATTAACTAACACAACATAATCATAATCCATAGCCGGCCTGGTTATCAGACTTAAAGAAGCTATTTAGCTTTATGTATTAACTTTACAGTAAACTGTCATATGTGGTTGGTTTTGTTTTTGGTTGTCAAAATTAATGAATATGTTTCTTAACCTCAACTACAGAGTTAAAATTTGAACTAGTCATTAAAATGTGATTAAGTGTTATTACACTGTCAAATGATTTCAGAATGGTGTTATTAATTATTGGATTGATCTCAACTAAAGTGATAAAATTTGGACTTTTCATTAAGGTGTCATTAACTGTGATGAGGACAGTTTAACGACAGTACTGTACAGTACCAAGGTGATTCACAGAGTTTCCTGATGGACATATAGCTTTACTTGTTGCTAAAGTAACTGCTGCTGACTGCTGTTTGCTAGTTAGCTCGGTTAGCCGTGCAGCTAGCTGTCCTATTAGCTGACTCAGCTAGCAAGAAACCCACCTCGGTACTGTATTATGTCAAGTTGTCCAAACAAAAACATCTCAAACAAAGTCAACTTTGCATTAAAAATGACATAAATTACCAAATGACACGTTCATAAAGACTCATGTTCATGGCAGGAGTCATGTCTGGGTTGTGACGGTGTCATGTCAGTCTTTTGCACATCTCTTCAAATAAATTGTTACTGACATGTTCATGAGACAATTAGCTAACGTTTTCTACATGTAAAGTTGTGGTTAACATCTAACAAGAGCATGCATGATGTAGAGGTAACTTTTAAAATGACGTGAATAAACACTGGTCGCGCAGTGGTTAAGTGGTACACGTTGGGTTAAGGGGGCTCACTTGTGCCTGACAGACTTGTTCTAAGTAGAACGCTGTTTCCTGGGGAGTTACATAACGCAAGCCAAATCCACAATGCGTGACTGCTAGCCAAAAGCACCAGGGGCCTATAGGGATAATCCATCTTATTGCCGGATACGTTGCCGACAGACGTTACATAACACTACGCAACTCACAAGAGTGGAGGCAGAAGGGCTTGAACGTACTGTTCAACACAAAGATAATTACAACTCACGACACAGAAATACTTTCTTGAAACATGCCGCGGAGGCTCATCACAGTGTGCTACGCCTACACATATAGCAGAAGAAGAAACAAAACCTACAAAGAATGCTTTGTTATGATTCCCCTCTGCTTAGGGTCATACAGAGCAAACAAGGACAATCCACCATTATTGTCTGTGCTCAAAGTGAAGGGAATTCAAGAAAGCAAATAAAACACCTAAAGGGCCACTTTATCTTATTTTAAATGCAATTTTACATTTTCCTTGATTAATTAAAAATAATAAAAAAAAACTTAAAGCTGAAGTTAAACTGGTAATAATACACTTCCAGATAGTTTGGGGGCTCACAAGAGACAGATTTTAAAAAGAATGGTCAAAACTGAAGCAGCAGACATTCTGATTTTCACACTCCAGCATGGGCCACGCTCCAAAAGCGCTGGATCCTACAACTCCCAAAATGCAAATCAAAAGCGTCTTCAACAGAGCCTCCCTGCCTCCTAAATTTCCACTCCTTTCAAACCCCACACCTCCGTTTTGTAATGCAAGCTTTCGGTTAAAACAAAAGCTGCAATAAACCCTGATTTCGTCTTCAGAGTTTATTCTAGCTTTTGGTTTTTCTCAAACTTTGAAAAAGCTCATCCAGAGCCACAGAAGACGTTATGCAACTGTCTACACAGGCGGAGTGGTAGTTCTCGTTACAAGTAAACTGGACTTCATGTGTGAAATCAGTGCAGTCACCCTTTATATTAAAGACTCTCTGTTTTTGGCAGCATTTACAGTACACTGACTCATATTAAAATCGGAGAGTGTGTGATCATAAAGGAAGGAGTGAGCAGCCAGTGCAGCAGTCTGAATCTATCTGTACCCTCTGGAGGCCAAGCGCAGCTGTAAGACTTCTTTCCTAAGTAGTTGCTGAGAAGATTCTCCGGGTCAGTAGTCTGTCCAACATCTCATGCACATTCCCCAGTACTGAGCTCACATACTGAGAGGTAATACTTGATATTTGGGAGAAGAAAAAAAAATATGGAGGCCAGTCAGGAGGATGGAAAGGGGGAAAAAAAAGAGGGGAGGGGGTATAAACAATGTCAGGCAGCAATGTAAGTTAAGTTGTGCTGGTAGAAATCTAGAAGAGAGACTGGGAATTGAGTTAGTCACATGCAGCAGCACAACATCGTGACCCATTTCCAGATAATGACACCTCTCCAGGACCCACTGACATGACACAAACCCAGAGAGGTCATGTGGACAGTGCAACAGTCATGTCATACCTCATGGAAACTTCCACATAAGGGTAAGCTGAGGTGACAACCTTATATCCTTTTTAATCCAGAAAATATCCAGGCTAAGATACAACTTTCCAACCTGACCTATTAGCCCACACATTAAAAAATATCTTAGCGTCAGTGTGGTTGAACTTGAGTCTCTATGGCTCTAAAAAAGAGCTTCAAAAATCTTCCCTCATATGCTAAAAAGCACTTTCTTATATTAAGAAGCTGGCTCAGTGCTGAGTTTGAAGTGCTACCATAATGAAACAATTTGATTTCTTGTTGCCCCAAACTGTCCACCACGACCAAGCTGAAACTACAACACAAGTCAGAAGTTATTAAATTCAGCCTCTCCCATTCGCAGCTGCTAGTCAGTGGTCACTATTGTTTGCACGGTGTCACTACCCATGAATGGTGTAACGTGTCAGCGGTGAGGCTCTTTAGAAATGGTGTGGAAAGAATTACACAGGTGCAGGGTATCTTATTGTACAGTGGTGTGTGGTACTGCCATTTATTATGAGCCTGCAGTGAGAATCAACCTTTTAATTGGAGCTGCAATGACTGGTCGATTAATAATTAATTTATGGGTAGTAGAATGACAGAAAATCAGCCACCATTTGTTTTGTTTTTAAGAATGAAATCAGCTGCTGTTCCCGCTTCTCGGAAATATTCTGGTTTCCTCAGTCTTATGATAGTAAACTGAATGTTTCTGGACCGTTGGCCAAACACAACAACACAATGGAAGATGCCTCATTGGGCTTTGAGAGATTAGGATCGGTACTTTTCACTATTTCCTGACATTTTATCCCATATAGAAAAGAAAAAAAAAACAATGAATGGAGAAAATCATCAACATATTAATCAATAATGAAGATAATCATTAGTTGCAGCCCTACTTTTAATACACATCTCATACAAAATTATACTTCAGAGCACAGGGTATGTGTCACATATTAAGTAAATGTAACTGCATGTTGCAAGTGCAAACATACAGAACATTAGGGGTAAATTATGAAATGTCTGTTTCATTAATCATTCATAAAAAATAAAAAATGAAAACACCTGTTACTCAAATAATAATCCATTAAATTACAGGACCAAACGAGCTGCAGCAAGACAGCTGAGCCCATGCTTATATTATTATTGTGCCCAGATAAATAAGTAGCTGATAATTACAACGGCTCGTGCGCCACATTACTGGAAAACCTGGGAATCCATTAATAAACTTTGAAAATATCCCAGGGTAATCACAAAGTGCTGCCTATATGAACCACATGACCCTTCGTGTGGTCCATATAGGCTGCTGGGTGTTATGCAACTGCTGAGTGCAATCTTCTGTCAATACAAACTCATCAGACCAAATAATGACACCTTAAGGGGAACTAAATCTGACCATTCAAAACAAACTTTGGCGTCAGAAACAGGAAACGTGATGAAACACACACTGTTAATGCTGCACACAATGTCAAAGCTGTAGATCAATGTCAAAATGGCAAAACCCTGTTCCCACATGGCAGAATAAGAAAATCCATGTAGTACTTACTTGAGAGCGCCTACAGATACACTTCACTTGTCGATCTGAGCGGAAGGTTCGACAGATAGAAGGATTAAAAGACGCATTTGTTAACTATTCTTCAGGCTGCTTGGAAGAGTGCTGAGGGTTTGACAGTCGGCGTTCTGAAATAGAATCTGGAGGAATCACATGGCTTGGCTATTCCAAGCGGCGTGCACACACAAGCACGGTCAAAATGTAGCGGTAGCTGGCTGACCGTGAAACATCAATAAAGGTATTTTTACAGTAATAACTCTGGATCCCCACTTGTGCTCTCACATTCATCACAGTTTTGCGGTTGCATGGATGCAAACAGTCACAGTAACACAGTACAAATGCAGCAGCTTTTGTGACGGAAATGTGCCTCAAGAAGCTCTACCAGGAGTTGGTGGCTGCAACCAGATGAGCCTTTGCATTGGTGCAACTCATGCATGCAAGTGTTCAGATAAAAGTACTAATACCACACTGTGAAAATACTCCACTAAAAGCAAAAGTCCTGCATTCAAAACTTTACTGAAGTAAAAGTATCTAAGTGTTATCAGCAAAATGTATGCACCAAAAGCAAAAGTCCTCAGTTTGCAGAAAAAAGGTCCCGCTCAGTGTTTTACTGTAATATCTGATGTTTCTGGATTAATATCACAGCTGCATTCATGTGTTGCATTTTACTGCTGCAGATGTTTAAGGTTGAGCTAAATTGAGCTACTTTATTTACTGCTGGTTAGTTTAATCTCCAGCAATGCATCATATTCTATAAGATCATCATATGTTTGCAGGGTTGCTGTCCTGTTAGAACCACAAATCTCTAAAAAGTCAACTTTTCATGAGCTCAGACAAACACACTGTTTTCAGCTTTGTGATGATGCATTTTCCAGCTAATCTGAGAGGGTTTTAAAATAGAATTTAAATGAGAATTGTCTCAGGCCATAAAGGAACACTTCATCCTTCACTTTATCAGAAACATTCAAAATCATCACATTTGGAGAGAGAAGGTTTTCACCTGACAGGAAGAGTATGAAAAATTGCAATCTGAAAAGTAACTAGTGACTAAAGCTGTCAGGCAAATGCAGTGGAGTGGAAGTAGGCCTATGAAGTTGCATAAAATGGAAATACTGAAGTAAAATGAGGCCTACCAGTACCTCAAAAGTACAGCACTCGAGTAAATGTACTTAGTTACATTCCATCGTGCTCTAACATGCTCACAGTGACAATGCTAACATGCTGATGTTTAGCAGGTAATATTAACCAGGGTCACCATTAGTTTAAGCAGTTAGCGTGCTGACATTTACCCAGCAGCACTAAACACAGTGCAGCGGTGGCTGATGGGAGTGTCGGTAGTTTTGCAGCTATGTGGTCACAAACAGAAATATTGGGCAAAATGAATTTTGGATTTTTTTGTTTTGACCTGAGTGCAGAGACCTGGAAGACCTGTGGCAAATAATCCTCTAGATACCAGAGATGTCTGAGCGAAATGTCATCCGTCCAAGAGTTTAGGTTTTATAGGTGCTTCAGTCTGGACCCAAGTGGTGGACTGACCAACCGACCAACATCTCAACGCTACTATCATGGATAAAAATATTCAATTACGCAAAACCTTTATTTCTAAAGTTTCGAGAATGTCCAAGTATTTTACAAAATCACAAAATGTGTCCTCAAATCAGATAGTTCAGATTGTATCTTACAACAAAGATGCAAAAACTGCATCTCAGATCAGTGCGTTTCATGATGGCCACGTTGTTACAATAACACAGATCCAACCTTCCGGGGGCTGGTTTTGACATACAGGCGACCACCACCAGTCAACAGTTCAAGCACAGCACTTCTTCTTGTTCTTGGGGGCTGTGCTGGGCTGTGTCAGGCTGGCCCTGTGTAACTGCAGCGCCTGTGGTGCAGCACACTTGACTCCATCCCAGCCCTCCTGCAGCTCCACCTCTCCGCTCAGCAGGCCCTGGTAGACCCGCCGGGTGAGCAGCTCGAAGGCCTCGCTCACGTCCTGGCCCGTCTTGGCAGAGACCTCCACATACGGCATCCCCAGCTGTCCGGCCAGTTTCTCAGCCTCTTCCCGACTCACCACCCTCTCCCCGTGAGCATCTCGGTCGCTCTTTTGGCCCACCAGGACGAACACGACCTTATGGGGCTGCACCCGCTCACATACCTCAGCGTGCCACTCCTTTATATGGTCAAAGGAGGCTTGGTTGGTCATGTCAAACACCAGCAGGCCTCCAACCGAGTTGCGGTAATAAGAACGGGTCACTGACCTGAGGGAGCCAGACAGGGGAAACAAAAAATGAAGACAGTGGGAAGAGGTTTGAATTTCAACACATGAAAACCTCCCAACGCCCTCACTGGGTAGTGCAGAGTTCAGACTTTGCTTCCCACTTCTTTCCTGTTCCAGTGAGCAAACAATCAGCTGATTCTCTGCATTGTTTGAGTTGAGCTTTTTCTAGATAAGCTGATTGACAAAGACTCTGTTTCTTGGTAAGAAATTGATAGCCACTGTGTTTTTCTCGCCCTAATCATGAGCCTGTCAAGAGGCACGCAGCTCCCTGATGAGTCACCGAATGATTAAACCAAAGGGAGGCTGAGTAAGGGTCCTCCCAGCAGCCGGTTGGTAAAAACTCGCTTCTTCATTAGAATACTTCTGTGTGAAAACAGACCTGATTTGGCTGAGCTTTTAGCTGACTCGTGGGATTAGCTGGCTACAGATACCATGCAGAGAGGAGGTAAACACAAACAGGCACAGTTTGCAATTTGCTACGGTTCATTCAACTGGAGAACTGAAATAATGAATTTAGAGACAGAATGAAGCATGTTACTCCTAGTTTTTTTTTTTTTGCTGAGCAGGAGGAATAATGCCTTTTCAAGGATCTGCCTTTTCCACCATAAGCATTACACATACTGCATCTCTGTACACACTGCACACTGATCTTGTGAAGGTGGATACACAGTCACAGCTGAAAGCAAACACTGATAAACAGCTCCGGTGTGAACAGAATAACCAGTTGTAGTTTATTTGGATGGCATATTTGCATGCATATGTGTCATTTCTTTAACATTCATTGTAAGAATGGTGCTCTTTGTTTTACTGTCCTATGCAAAGATGCACAGAACAATGCCAGTAGGCCTGGGGCATATAAAGAAGGTATGTTTGATATATTAAGATGTCCAATAGTGCAAAGAATAATGCAATAATAATGAAAGAATCTGAATTTGCAGAGGTGTTCAGCTATGGCTTGCACAATGTATCAAACACCTCATCCCCATTTGTCACAAGATGGGCTGAACCTCACCTGAACCTCTCCTGTCCAGCTGTGTCCCAGAACTGCAGCTTGACGCGGACCCCCGGCTCCACCTCCAGGAAGTAAACATAGAAGTCTACACCAACCGTCTGGTTTATGGACTCCAGGAACAAGTCTTCAGTGTAGCGCTTCAGCAGTGAGGACTTGCCAACTGTAGAGTCCCCCAGCATGATGACCCTGAACTGGTACTGCCACAATGTCAGGTCCATTGTTGCCGGTTGGGGGAAAAGAGGGGTGACAACAGGGGAGAGAGCTTGAGGGGATACAGAGGTTGTGGGAAAGAGAGAAAAAGTAAGACCACAGGAATTATAAAAGTGAGGTTAGGAATGGTTAAGGAGGAATATACTGAACAGCATAGATGGTACCATGGGGGTTAGAGAAAGAGATGAAACCTGGAAGAGACTAGCAATCCCACACCAGCTTCCTTCCAACTGGTTCTCTATCTTTGATATTCCAAATGTTGAGAAACAACCACAGCAGCCACTCCTTAGAAATGTCACAATCTGTAGCACAGTCTGTGTTCACAGTCATCCCGAACTCTTATTTCCACTGATGGCTGCGGTGCAAGTCTCTCAGGCTCATTCCCATGGTGGTTCGTCAAATCCTCTAAAGCAGGTATGTAGCGTAATCTGTCCCACAAAGTAGATCCCAGTACCGCTGCAGTTCTCATCTGAGTTGCTGACCTGAACTGCTACTGTAAGCATGTGCATGAGTGTGCTGTGCAGGGGTGTGGACTTCAAAGTTTGCCTGTTAGCACTTGACAAAAGGTGGGGCAGGAACGCGAGGACAGAGGGAGGGCTGTTGAGGAGAGGGAGGGACAGATGTGGGAGAACAGGGAGGGAGCATGGAACACAGGGAAGTAGTATTTGCATTCAATACCATATCAAGGCAAAGCGTCAAGTTTCCTGCTGTTGCCAAACTCGTAACCGCACGTCAACATTAACAATCATAGTGAGTGTGCAATTCTTATCTCCACCAAAAAGAGGAAGCTGATAACAGTACAGCTTTACATTCCATGGGAAACACTGGGACAAGCTCAGGACATGTAACTCATTATCAACAATTGTTTTTTTGGAGGTTATATTTACATTGAATATTTTAGCAATGACTACATGTCCGCTTAGTTAAATTTGTCTCATGACTCACCACTGAG
>JAPZEA010000006.1:13510345-13522437 GCA_029783685.1 Heniochus monoceros | reverse complement strand
TATCAGTGGGGTAATAAATGGCCTTAAATGCCTAATAGTAGCTGCTAACACTGTTTATTACTGTCTATCTACTTGTGTGTTTCCACTAAAGCACTCTTAAGCGTGATCTTTAGTATCTCCTGTGCCTGATGAAATCACAATCAGTGCTAATGCTAACATCCATCTGCTGCATCGGAGGAAGAAGAAATGCTTGCAGGCAAGCTAACAGTGTCCTTTCTTAGATACCTAAACCTTTTGTTATGCTGGCTCTGACTCACTGGGAAGCTAATGAACGCCTTCAGCTTTCCAGTTCTCCACCACTCGCCAATGAGCCCCACCCCCCCACCCCCCTCATGTGCAGACACACACACACACACACACACACACAAATACACATGAGCCCTCCAAACCCATAGCAGGAAATAAATGAAAATCCTTCTCTTTCTCACATCCATCAGACTCTACTGCTCACAAAGGAGCAAGCACAACCATCAGCCAGCTCTCCCTCTTTCCAGCTCCCTGTGCTTACGTGTGTGTGTGTGTGTGTGTGTGTGTGTGTGTGTGCCCATTTTGACACATGTATACAAGCCAATCACTTTTGGCAGCAATCACAAATGATTAGCAGATGAAGAGTCCCATTCACGCAGGCGTCGCGCTCTAACAGGGCTCCACAGGCATAGCTGTTTATCTTTGAAAATGAGTGCACTGAAAGTTTGCATATACATGTTTAGACAATCAAAGTGAGCCTCCTCCGCCCTATGGGGCCTGCCCCTGTTAAAGCTCAGTGATCAACCTATTTCTCCTCCACTCTTTTTAGAAAGTGCGGATGACAACGTAGCTATTTTCGAGAAACTGTGCCAGCTTCTTCCGCTCGGTTCGGCCGCTGATGAGTGGGCAGCAGCGAGCGTCGAGAGCCCACTGGACTACAGCAACTGCTGCTCAGCCTCAACGGTGGTCAGACTATTTCCGCACTCCCCTCACATGGAACCTCAGGGGCACCCGTGGATGTAATGACTCTCCCAAGTGCTGCCCTTTAACCCTTGATGCACGCTTCTTGTAAATCGGGCATTTCCGTACTGCTCAGCGTGGATGAGGAGGTCTTGTCTTCTGTCTCCGGTGGCGAGATGTTTGGCGCCACATACATCAGCATCCACCTGTCGCCTCCACTCCACTCTGGGCCAATCAACTTCTTGACGGAGCCCACTCATTGGTGGCGGTAGAGGAGCTAGCATCATCATCTCAGGCTCGACATGACATTCACTGAGGCAGTATGGTCACATTCCAAATAAAGACCCATCCCTCTCTTCCTCAACACCACTGGCTGCCCACTTTGTCCCCTCTTCTGTAAGGTGAACAGGAAGTGACCGATGACGGATGAGATATTCCATCAGTTTGGGATGGGGGATGCAAACATGGTGCTTTTGATTTTTGAGGCATTTCACATTTGGATAGTTGTCAGCAGAGAGAAATGATGCATCTCCTTTCAACTTATCAACTTTTTTGGATATTTTTGAGATATTTTTGATATACTTAATATAATACTGTCTCTTGCTTTATGTATTTTTTGAATTCACCCTGGCTGGATTGGATGTGTTGGACAGGTGTCTTCGCTTTTTAAAATTTTAATTTAAGTCTGACCTCATGAGGATCCGACTGAGATTGAAACCTAGCACCTACACGTGACGTATGTGTAATGACGTTCCTTCTAGGGCATCACGGTTACATTAAATCCATTTGTCTTAAAAACACCTCTTTTTTTCAGCTCTCCGTAACGCTGTCGAGCAAAACGGGCTGCGTTTTGGAGACATACTGAGTAGCGATCATCATTTTTTCACACAGTTTTCACCTGAAACCCTTCCGCTCATGCAATTTTAACAATGTGATGACAGACTCTTGCTGAAACAGGCAGACTATTACAAATACGCTCCCGTGTGTTTGTTTGCTCGCGTCTGAGCTTATAGGACCGAGATGGGACATTATAGGGACAGACAGTGACCTGGGGTAGGATTTACAATGAAGGAGAGACCATTGTGAAATAAAAGGGGGGGGGGGCGTATTGACAGACATACGGAGACAGGTGTGGGGTGATTGGCACAGGGAGAAGCGGTGATTGATGGGCATAAAAACGTAACTGATAGCTATGACAGGCTGGCGGTGGTGGGGGGGTATAGTCACAGCATGAAGTATTGCATGACTATCTATTCACTCACCTCCCTGCTGACCCATACACACAATCACACACACACATGCACAGAGAGAGAGAGAGAGAGAGAGAGAGAGAGAGAGAGAGAAGTCTCAGACGCACAATAACTTAATACAAAATACATTCCCTTCTCCGTCCATCAGCCCCCAGTCTCTGCTCTCCACCCTCTTCGGCCAAAGCAATTACAGAGGAAAGTCTTCTCCTTTGTGTCTAGATATAAACAGCGGCCTCTCATCTACAATCAGTGGCAACACTTACACCAATTACCCAAGCCCAAGGAAGAAGCTGGAGCTGCAGGAGAGTGTTCTCAAACACCACTAAGGGTTCAGATGGCCATTAAAGATTGGCAGCAGCGAGATAATTAATAACTGGAATAATCATTTCTTCCAAAAGTGCTTGTGAGAGACTTTCAGGGCCATTTCCATCTGTATTAGCTGTTTATTTGCACTAATCTGACACTTGAGCCCAAAATAGTCCAAAAGAAAGACTTGCAGTGATGTAAATAGGATTAGCCAGATACAAATCTCTGCTTCCTGAATCACAATTACAACAATGTATTCCAATGGGAACGTGTGTGAGAGGTAGGGACTTATTTTGGGTGCACATTTTTGCCAGAAAAAAAGGTGCATGAATACGCTGCAGCAGAGAGCAAAATTCTCATCTGTGTGAGTGCCTGATGTGTGTGTATGTGTGTGTGCTGTGTGTGTGTGTGTGTGTGTGTGCGCGTAGCATGACTATTTCCGAGCGCAAGTGTGTGTATTTCTGACAGAATTCTTCTCCATCTCAGTAAACCTCTGTAATTACATCCCAACAGAGGGAGGAATTAAACCCAGTTTCATCTATTGGGATGATGAATATGACAGCGTACTGTTATATAGACTTCATATCTGCAGACAAACACACATAAATCTCCGCCTGTGATGGTGCTGCTCTGAAGGCTGTGTAATTAAACATTGTTATATGAGAAAGTGAATTAATCTATAGTCTGTGAATGTGCCATCAGGATACGGTTGATGGCAGGCTGTGTTAGAGAGAGGATGATTTAGCTGACGAGGCTGGCCATATAAAACCTGGGGGACTCAGTCGACGGTGAGCAGAAATGGAGTATAATTTGCAAGGTCCCTAAATGATGCCACTTTATTCATTTTTCAGGGATGAGTGTCATATTGATGGAACAAAGAAAGTCATGACCAACATGATGGAACAAAGAAAGTCACAGAGAACGGAGAAAAACAAAGACGCCTGGTCATGACTGCAGGTGTTTCCGAGTCTCTGCGTTCACGTTGTGGATCCGAGGGTTCGTGTCATTTAAGTTACTCGCTGTGATGGAGAGCAGTTTCCTGTCACTGGTACACTGGTATCAGCTTGGTGGAAGTAATTAGCAGTGTTGGCTCCTGGGTTTGGGCCTTGCTGTGTGGAGTTGGACATACGCAATGTCATAGGCCCACTGCCCTCACCCACAAATGATGATACCTACTTTATTTTTTTAATCATCATGCACTTTAAAAACGAGCTTACGTGACAACGCATAACACTGTATTGATGCTAATATCTGTATTTCATAGCAAAGGTTAAAGGATAGGTTTCATATTTCACATGTTCATATGTACACAACAGGTTTTGGTTTGTCTGTAATCCTCCTACTCTCCATACGGGCCGTGAATAGATCCCTTCCTAAAGTGATTCCAGTGTAAGTGAAAGGGGACGAAATCTACAGCCCTTGTTTTGTGCAAAAACGCATATTAAAGTTTAACCAAAGCTGAACAGCCTCAGTTAGCAGACTCAGGAGGATATCACCCCCAGTTGCAGTCTTTAGTGCAAAATTCCTCAGACGGTGTTTGCTTGCAGAGCTGCAGAGGAGGAACAGCAACATAAAGATGGTGTTTCGTACAAGAAAGACTGTAACTTTGGAAGATATCGATTTGGCTAAAACAGACTCCAGAGGCGTCACATTAGCTTCAGCTGAATTTTACAATGCATTGCTACACAGAACAAGGATTGTGCATTTTGTCCCACATCTGTTACATTTGAGTCACATTAGAATTACGGCCAGCATGGACACGAGCAGCACTTGGAGTAAACAGAAACTCTTTCAATGTACATCTGAATGTGTGAGTGATGTTTTAAGACAGATTTAAAAAAAATGTGAAACAACCCTTTGAGGTTATGGTTAAAATTAATTAAGTAAAACAGCATGATGAAGGTAAGGAGCAGGTGAGTTCTGGCAAGATAATTTTGACCAATCATGTCACAGTAAGAGGGCCCAGCCAATCAAACAACCCGATATTACGCCAAACCATGTAATACGGCCATCAGTCACTGTGTCTGTGACACGTGTTGTGTCCTGGACGTGAAAACAACACCGTCTCATTCAGCGGTAAACTTAGCAATGATAAATACGCTGAGAAACATTTGTGGTGATGGTCGCAGTTCGGCTAGGTTTAGGCACCAGAACTGCTTGGCTAGGTTTCAGGAACAGCTCATGTTTTGGTTTAAAATAACTTATAATATTGTCTATTGGTTTCACACAGGAATCAAGTCCTGCGTCTCCTGCGTGAATGTCATTTGTGCCGTCCACAACCCCACCCGGACCTCCACCTCCAGATGGACTTTATTGCCCTTTATACCACATTTCCTCTTCGCTCGCATCATTATCACCTCCTGCTCGTACTGCACCTTCACGCGTCTGTACTTTTCACATTTAGTTGAGGCAAAACGTGACACGCTGTCCCCTGGTGGATCTGCGGGTGTATGACACACTGTGGCTGCTTCGTGGCGCCACCAAAAACTCCACAGGGTCCCTTCAACACCAGACTGCTGCTTATTTTTGGTTGTCTCCCTCCACATAATAGCCCTCACAAACCTTTTTAAGACGAGGCTGGGCCACACATAGCCACACTTGGTAATTTCACAAATACTATTAGGATGCTTGTTAGGACACCTGGCATGAGGCCAATTATACAGCGCAGTCTGTCACAAAGATAGACATGAATGTAACAAACCAAGAGGCAAAGCAATTGTAGATTGTGTTGTACTGTACTTAATGACCAAGTTTTTATGGAAACTTAAAGTTAATGAGCTTCTAGCATTAATATTCAACACACTTGGAAACTTTTGACAAATACACTATAAAGTTAGAAACTTTCATTACTCAAATGAAACAAAATAGTTTGCCAGATTTGAGCATCTTTTCATAAAATCATTACAGTAAGTGTGTATGTGTGTGTGTGTGTGTGTACGTGTGTGTTTATGTGCATGTGTGCGCACATTCTCCTTTCAGTAGGCTCAAGACCTGTGGGAGCCAATTAGAGTGTAATGTTAGAGATGACAAAAGAGAGTCAGTTTGGTCCGGCCCACCCGTCTCTGCCTTGTACCCCCCTGGCTTGATAGCCACACAGAGGTTTAATAAGAGAGGTGTCTGGCACTCTCATCTCCTCTCAGACACACAGGAAGCCCAGCGGTCACAGCTCGGGTTTAGATGAGGTCACTGCCCCTGTGGGCTCAGCTGGAAGAAAGAAGACAGTGAAATAAATGGACAAGAGACTGGAGAGCAGAGGAACCAGTTACTGAGATGAAGCTCGGTGTGTCTCTCGCAGATATTATATAACAGAATATGGGATGAGATTGCAGATCAAATGTGTCCCATATAACTGGAAGTCAGGCCCATCTCTCCTGTGGGGAAATATGATAGAACAGGTTCACCTTTCTACCTTCACTTGGTGAACTTATTTCAGTGGTTATTTTGATGACTCAGGGAGAAGAGCAACACTGGGTGAAATACACACACAGATGGACATTGATGCAATTTTAATACTGTGTGGCTGTGCTGAAACTGTCAGCTAAAGCAGAAATATAGTTTAGGAGGTTTGTAACCAAGTAAACCAGCGGCTGAACAGTATAATTATAAGAATTTAAGTGCCTTGTTCCTGATTAACATAGATAATTGCTATAATGTTAATAATTGATATAAAATAATATAATAATGATGGTCAAACAGTCTTGAAAAATGCTTAACATTGCCCTCCTACAAAGAAAATGAGCTAGAGCCTGACGGAGCAGCTCCTGTAAGGCAGAGACACCGCCATATTGCGGAGAGTGCCTTGCAGTGAGTAGAGTATGTCATGTGGGAGCAGCGGCGACCTCGAAACCAGCTCACAGGCATTGCTTCCCCCTGCTTATTGTATAAGAAGTTAAGAAGCATTTATGCGTGTTCATATATCACGTTTTCTGCTGCAGCAAGACGTTTTTCGGCAATGCAAAATAAGCGTACACATAAGGGTTTGGTGTCATTCCTCAAGACTCAAAGGTGAAGTAGAAACAGATACTAACTTAATATCTGCACTGACAGCAGCCTCAGTGCACCATAATACAACACAGCGACAAGACATTTTGAGTTCAGAATCGGGGGGGTGGGGGGCATTATTGAAAACAAACAAATGGCCCTAGTGTGAGTGCGCCCTAAAGCACAACATCTTAATAGAAGCTTTAACCTGTCTCCACAATCAGATGGGACATGAAGGTTAGATACCACAATCTGTGATGAATCTAATTGTCATTTGTTGCACTGCACTTTATCCTGTCTCCACTGTCATTTATATGAGGAAGAAATGCAAAGAGAAGGAATCTGGTTCTAAATCATGTTGTACGTATTATCTTCATTTTTATCTCCCATGCATACCTAAAAACACACACCTGTTTGGGCTTTAAGTAAGTATAGTAGACAAAAAGGAATTAGAGAACCAAAAGTAAAACTTAATGTGGTCTGGGCTGCACATGTGCAGATGAGAAGCATTACGCTCATTTTCAGAGCAACAAACACACAAGGCTAATGGCTCTGACCACAGCATCACAAGGCCCACAACAGCCAGTGCAACACATGGCTAAACTGCACAGAAGAGTACAGACAAAGAACACAGTTCCAGAGAATGGCCATCAATGGCTCCAAGTACTCTCAACACAACGACTGCAGAGGGCTGTGGCTGTATAGCACAGAAAAAGTAGCTCCTATACAATTACTATCAGCACTCACAACAGCCACCTGGTACAGCACACAGATTGTTTGGCCCACTAAACAGCCCTGCTCAGCACAATAAGTATAGTGAGCTGTATATAGACAGTAACTATCAATAATTCTGAGTGCAGGGTGACAAACAGCCTCTTAGCACAACCAGTGCAGATGGTAGTACACTACAAATTCATGGAATGGAAAGGGCATATTAAACAGCTCAACACACAACTCATGGGTTACATTTTGGAATATACACTCTGAATGTTCAAAACCCTGTTCAGAAACACTCTCTGCGGCATCTGTCAGTTTAATACTGGAAAGAATGGCACAAGTCAACTGATGACTCCTGGTCTGACCTCAACTGTGCAGCTAGTCTAGCAAAAGGATAAACTACTTACAACTACTTCAACACACACACACACAAGTGTTGGGCAAATGTTAACTGTTGTTTTACTAGTCATTCCTGAAGTAGGTGCCACAGCACCCTGTGGTGCCTTGAAGATGAGCCACGGGTGCTGCAAAATTTATTTTATTGTTGTTCATTTTTGTGAGCTTTGCAATAAGGTTTCATCATTTTTAAAAAAAAATCAGCAACATTAGCTACCTTTCATGTTCTGCTTTCAAACATATGAAAACAGAAGGAAAAAGCAGTTAACATCACCTTGGGACCTTTTCAGGCACTCTGCAGTCAGAGAAATAGCAGCTGTCAGAGAAGCGAAAGATTTGATACATACAACTGTTAAATCCCAGCCCTCAACACAGCCTGAGTCCACCAACAACTAAAATCAAACTCTATACTACTTGGCTAACAGCTTAACGGACAGATTTTGGCAGCTTGCAGCTTCTCAGTTGAAATTCAATTCTGCAATATCAGTATGTTGAAGACCAAAGATAAAGACAGATTACAGGATTTTGCAATAACTTGGAATTTCAGGGAACAAATGTCCCATTTGTTCCACCTCTTTTCTCCTGGGACAAACATTTTATGCCTCTTTGCACCCCGTATTATGAAATCCTACAGTATGTCGGTCCTTAAAACAAAAATTCACATTTAAGAAAAATATAACTGCAGAATCCAGCTCTACATAGCTGATCATTTCACAACTCAGATTGCAGGTCAGTAATCTTAACCAGACATGGCTTCTGTGAGAATCCAATATGAACTGACACTCAGGTGTGCACCACATGCAGCTAACAGCAGCAAGACATTATATGGACAATGTTGCATTCTTAGCCAGCAGTTAATTCAGACACTGGTTGCACAGGTTAAAAAAAAAAAAAAAAAAAAAATTAAAGTTCTTAGGATGACTGTGCGAGTGTGCATGCATGCGTGCATGTGTGTGTGTGTGTGTGTGAATAAAGTTCAATGAGAAAGTAACCACAGTTTCCTCATTGCCTCTGCCGCACCTCTGAAGTTTGTAAGAACCATGACTGAAAAAGGGGAAGCAAATAATAACAACCTGTTGACTGCATCTGAAAGCATTTTCTACACGCATAAACAATCAAGAGACCAATTTCAGACTCCTTCGGGATTAGCACCACATGAACATCCACACCGGCCGAAAAACAAGCTTAACTGGGAACATCTCATTATCCAATTCAAGAGCTGGACTTAGTCCCATGTTTGTACCATCACTGAAACTACCTGATGAAGAAAGACATATCAGTCATAGAAGGACACATAATATGTCTGTCTGCACTCTGTCAGACCTCATAGAAAATCAATGAGCCAGTTAATTTAGTGCAATGGGACACCCACGGACATTGGTACTAGTAGAGTTGACCTTGTTGCACACAGCCTATGGTAGCCTGCAAAATGATCAGTGTCAAGTACTGTTAGCGGCACACTGCCACTGAACACACAGCATGATATTTTAAAAATGTCCAGCTCTGCCTGTTCTGTTGCACAGGGCCCTGGTACATGATTGATGGCTGTTCTGGATAGAGGCTATCTAAACACAAAACAGGCCATGGTGAACACGTGTTCAGGATCTGGATACAAACTAACAGCCAAGGTGTTACAGCAAGGTGTGACAAAAATGTGTGAAATAGGTGCTAGTCGCATTGCCAACCTCATTACACCACTGTGCTAAAGCTGGATTTTAATATGACTTTGACAGAGATATCCTGTACAGTTTGATGCCAAACTGTTTTGACACAGAGACATGCTTTTTGGTAGGTGAGGGAGTTAATAAGTGCACTGGCCTCTGAGTCGGTGCCACAGGCCTGGTCCATCCAACTCAACAGAATCAATGGATCATACAAAATAAAATACCAACTGTGCCAGTGTGAAAGCACCAGACTTTCATAAATGGGCTGAATCTAGCTCACATCCTGTCTGGCAGTACTGCACTGTAACACTGCCATTTTCTAATTAACACTGTGACTCATTTCATTACTTTAGCATCATTCATCAGCCTACATATTTTGCATACCTACGGCTGGAGCATCATACTCATCACCTAGCAGTATTTCCGGTGCAGAGTACGCCAGAGATCCACAACTGGTTGTCAGCTTTTTCCCTGGTTGAAACTTGTTACTGAATCCAAAGTCAGTGAGCTTGACCAGCCCCTGTTTCTCAAAGAACACCACATTCTCTGGCTTGAGGTCCCTGTGCACCACATGCAGCCGATGGCAGTAGGAGATAGCATGGACAATCTGGGCAAAATACTTCTTAGCCAGCTCTTCATTCAGACCTTCTTCATGTTTCATGATGTAGTCAAACATATCCCCTCCATCGCCTAGCTCCAAGATGAGGTAAAGCTTGGTCTGAGTATCTATCACTTCATACAGGCGCACAATATTGGGGTGCTGGACCAGCTTCATGCACCGGACTTCCTGGAAAAGGTGCCCTGTGGCCACGGTGTCCAGCTTAGTCTTGTCGATCACCTTCACCGCCACTTTCTCCCCAGTGAAGACGTGGCGTGCCAGCTTGACAACGGCAAAGTGGCCACGGCCCAGTGTCTTGTCCAGGTCATACAGGCCAGCGATCTTGCCATCATAGCCCCGCTTGAAGCCTGCCATAGCTGGAGAGGGCGAGGGGGAGAAGGGAGCCCCCACTGTAGGCAGGGGCAGGTTGGCTGAGTTACGTGGGTCCAGCTTAGTTCAATTCATCGAAGGCTGAAGAAGAATCCCATGGCTCCAGCTTCCTAAATGATACAAAATTACACCAGTTTCAATAAACATCGATGACATTACACATCATCATCAGCTGATCATTAACCTGAATGAGACATAAATGAATCCAAATTAAACTGGAAACATTTCACCTCATTGTAATATCTGTCAGATAGTACTCTCTCTCTGTGCCTGCCCTCTCCCTTACTCCAGATTGAAACATTGAGCAGAATAATGTTTGAATATATTACAGATTGAAAGATGTTCCACGAAGGGTACTGAACAAAGATTTTAGGAGCAATAATAATATATACGTTAGCGCATTAAAAATCCATACTTAAATAATCTTGCTTGCTGAATAATCAGAGGAGGCGTTGGGCTTGTTTTGATAGGATGGCTGCTGTACAAACGTTAGCTAATTTATCCTGATGTGCTGCCTCGTGCTGCTACGATGAACCAAGTAAAAGTTTCCTAAAACTACAATAACAGGCTTCCAATTGTCGCTTGTTTAGTCAGCTGTTCTCCTACCACAGCTGAGTCTGACAGGCTAGTCCAGAAGTCAGCTGCATAACGGGCCCAGCGGTAGCACAAACACCTCACGCTAGCCGAACGTTACCAGGGGCTAGCTCGTTGTTCATTGATTGATCAACGTTAGCTTGCTGTCTGACTAACGTTAACTGCTTTCGTTCTTTAACGCTAGGACACCGCCCACTATTTTACAAACCCACCCAACGATAATCTCTACATAAACACATTTAGCCGTATGACAGAGCGATGGTCTTACAGGTACACAGGTGCTGTTTTAAATATCACACAGCTAGCCACAGTTAGCATGTAGCAAGCTAAACTTACTACGGCTCGCTCAGCTCACCTCTCCAGCTTCTCTTCGGTAAACATAAAGCCCAGAGTCCGGTCTTTACCGGGTACTTTGGGTCCTTCGGGTGATCTCTACTGAAGCTTATCACAAAATATCAGAGAAGACGAGGGTGGTACCGCATCTTCGAGCTGACCGCGGCACTCAGAAGGTGCCTATGCCCAGGGTTCATCCGTAAAACGAGGCATTGCATCGTTGGCAACGGCACCCCTCGGAAACGTTGTATCCTCCCAGCCGAGGCGGTGGGGCAGTGATGCTACGTTCACGTGCTGAAAAAGTGTCGAGATTTCCAATACGATCAGACTTTTGCCAGGATTATGATAGGACATCATACACGTGTTCGAAAATTATGTCCACTGTGCAAGACTTGTGCATTACAAATGGTTAATCAATGAATCAATGAATTCATACTACACAAAGGCAAGCATTTCCCATTAAATTTACCATAAGGTGGATTAACATTTTTTTCAGAACCAACACCATCATTTTTTTTTATAAATGGTGACTGACATTTTGTTATTGTCCGACTAAAATGCTCTTACCTGCACTGCAAGTTGTAGGCCTATACATTCACAATTTGGGAGCTCAGGGGGAGATCCTTACGAGGACCACTGAAGGCAGCAGCAGAGCATCACCAACCGCATTCGACTCTGACGTCAAACAAAGTCTTTTGATTGGGAAAATGTTGCTGAAGCATTCATCTGTTTGCATAGCTATAAATAATATAATAAGTAATATAATAGAACAAATGTCTAATTGACAAAGGAGAGACAGTTTGGCCTCAACGAAAGGGAGAGTTTTACGTTTGGTTTGCATTTTAAGATATGCATAGCAGGATGTGCAATATGTCGTCCACTTGCCTATAATTTAAAACAAGGCGACAACATTCGACAGAGTCGAATGCGGTTGGT
>JAPZEA010000006.1:13185374-13195990 GCA_029783685.1 Heniochus monoceros | reverse complement strand
AGGAGATGTATATAGTTACTGATTACTTTTCAGATTAAGATTGCATTAAAAAACCTCATGATAAGATTATAAAATACAAAATAAAAACAGTTGTTTGTAACTTTGTGATTTTTTTTGAGGCCCCCGTTTCAGATATTTCTGAGTTGTTCGCAGTTCCATCAAAGAAACATTTCTCCTCTAAACGTCTCACATGGTTTCAGTCATATAACTGCTCAAGGCTCCAAAAGGTAAAATAATTAAATGTTTCAAAGAAAAGCAAAGATGAGAGAATAGAGTGAAAATAAAAGACTACTTTCTTTATCTTCTGACCGTTTGGAGGGGCCCGACCTGAGGATGGAAACCATATTAACTGTCTGTGAAGCTCTTTAGTCTTTCAGTCTGTGATAGAAAGTGGTCAAAACCAGCTCCACCTGGACCAGCTGCAACAATAACTGCTGCTTATACACTTAAATTATCAGTATTTCCAACGTTTAAAATCAGTCATGGGTACATTTCTCTGCTGAAGGAGTACTTGATAAGTACATTCTGCCAAGAATACCTCTGTACTTTTACTTGTACTGAAGTATTTTCACGTGTTGTATTGATGTTGCTTTCCTCTGCATCCGTCATAAGCTTCAGATTCATCCTGTAACTTCTGGGTTCAGTTCAAAGTGTAAAACTTGTTGAACATGAAGGCAATTTACTTCTGAACTCACAACCTCTGCCGTGAAATGTTTGAGCTGCGCTTGTTGTATTTGTACCTGGAATAAGATGTTTATTCATACTTATAGATATACTCGAGAGGTGTAGACTGCACTGTTATGTCTGCAGCTACACATGACTGAACAGCCTGTCGCGCTGCCCGTCTGTCTGATGACGGGCTGATCCGGGAGGCCGTTTCATTATTTCATCTTCAGTAACAGTTGGTGCTGAATCCGTCCTTATCTGCAGCAAACCTCACAGGCTCCCCACAACCACAAGGCAAAACAAAAGAGGATAACGAGCTTCTCAGAGGTCATTACATTTCTATTTATTCTGTATTCTCTCATTTATTTCTTCAGCACTCTTCTTACAGTGGCCTTGCAGTTACATGATCACAGAGACAGAGAGGATTTCTGGAGTTTCTGAGGCGTCGTGAGAATCGGTTTGGAGGAACGTGGCGTCAGTCGGCAGCCTTTGACCCGGCTGCGGCTTTATCGAGTTTTTGGGAACGTTATGGAAGATGATTTCAGATACTATGAGAGAACAGCAGCTTGTGTGGCAACAAGAGAATCAAAAAAACTAATAACACAAGTTTACTTTGACATTTACAACAACATAAATTGCATTTTCACAGTTATCTGGTGAACTTGGATGATCTTGCTTGTTGAAGGCTACAGTCCCGGGTTAAATAACGTTACTATCATCAGTACCTGTATGAAGACATAGTTTGAATTTTGATTAAAGCTGGATATACGTGTTAAATTCACGATGCAGGCAGGAAAACTTCTATCTGCTGACGTCTGGATTCAATCTTGTTGAATCGTTCTCGTCATTTTGACTCAGGTTTGTTATGATTTTGTAGTTTTTGTATTTTCAGCCACAACAGATCAAATCTGTAATATTGTTAACATATTTGTTTTAAATTATTTTGGGCAGGATTCAGAGGTATTTAAATGTAGGCTGCAGCTCATTATGATTGTTATCATCGATTTATCTTCAGTTAGTCATTTAAGAAAATGGAGAAAAATGCACATCAAGATTTCCCTCAACTCACTTTGGACAGTGAACCCTGAAAGGCCCAATCTATTAAATGATTCCTTCTTATTATTTAATAACTGGACACTTTTTCTAAACATCTGATGCAGCGTTTCCTGTGCCGTTTGTTTTGACTGGACTCATTACTGTCAGGCAGCTGTGTGATCAGTGTGGTTCTTCTCTAGTGCTGCAGAATGAAGTGAAATCAAACAGCTATGTGAACAGACTACTTGGTGTCATTTCATTTGTTATTATGTACAGCTAAATCAAGCATGTCTGAACAAGTGATCTGATTTTGAGAACCGAGTTGAAGATTCTATTAGAGATGGAAACACGTCTGTGAAGCTGCCTACAGACAGAGGGACGCCCTGTGTTGACTTTAAAGGGGACATTAAGAAACATCACTTTCACAAAGCACAGAATGGCCTTCATACAGAGGACTGGATATTCAGAGACGGTCCAGTTGGGTTCATTTTTCTTTTCTTTCCAGCTTTAAACAACTTGCTCTTTCTTATCTAAGAAGAATTTTGTCTTTTAAACCAATTACAGGCCACTGCAGCTCAGTGAGACAGATGATGGAGACACTCATTACACACATTAAAGGACCAGTGTGTTGGATTTAGTGGTATCTAACAGTGAGGTTGCAACCAACTGAAGAGCCAGTGTTTGGTTTGTCCGTTCTGAGCTCCTGTAGAAACATGGTGGACTCAAGTGATTCTACACTAATGAAGACATGATTCTGAATATTATATTTCTGCCAATAAATCCTACACACTGGCCTTTAAATCTTCACTGTGGTGTGAATAATGAAATCTGTAAAAACTGCAAAAATTCTGTTCACTTGTGAAAATATTTTTTATGAAGCCATGTTTTCCCCTAAAATCAGCTTTTATGTGGGACCACAGCGTGAAGGGCACACAAATCCATGCAGTGCCCAAAACCTTTCGCTGTCTCCGAGCGTGATGACGTACTGTGGGTGACTATCTGCCCCGAAGACGAATTCAAACAGGACGCTTTCATCATCATGTAGCTCTCTGTCGTAGCCATTTGTTAGTAAACTAGTCCCGGTCTGTGATTCAGACAGGAAGTATGCAGTCAGTCTGTCAGACTCCTGGCGTGACAGCCAGTCAAGTGTCAGTTCTACCGTTTGACCACAGGGTGGCGTGGTTCCCTCCAGCAAAGTCTCAGCTTGAGTCAGTGGGGCTCAGCAGCCGGGTGGTCACAGTGGAAGGCACATTCAGGATGGCTCAGCAGCCAACAGGCACATTATCAGGTCAGTGTGTGTGTGTGTGTGTGTGAGTGTGTGTGTGTGTGTGTGTGTGTGTGTTCTAGATCTTGGGCCTCCAGCCCTGTATGAACTGTGTGATCTTGGTGACATGAAGTCGGCTCAGGTGGAAGTCATGTGACAGGATGTCCTCAGTCAGCTGCACCAGGAGGCTGCCGTCGATTCGCTCCCTCTGGAAGACGGCCACCGCCGCCTCTGATAGGCCGATGAACCGCAGGCAGGCCGACACTTCCTCCAACGACAGCACGGACAGGTCGGCAGGAGGTCGCCAGGTGGGGTCGGGGGGCAGGGACAGCCCCTCGGTGACCCCCGTGGACGTCCCACCGCCCTCTGCGCCTCTGGAGGAATCTGTCGCGGGATTGACAGTGGGCTCAGGCGAGGGGCAAGGGGACTGGCGGTTGAAGGGGTTCAACGCCCCGAAGGGAGCGAATCTACTCTGTGGAGGCGGCGGCCTCAGCCGGGGGCCGGAGGAGGCGAAGGAATCTACCCACGGTTCTGCCCAGGTGGCCTGTGCTGGCTGAGGATTGGCTGTGCTGTCCGCAGGGATGGCAGAGACTGGCTCAGGACTGGCCGGGTTAGGGGCGGGACAGTCGGCCCAGGAGCAGGGGTAACAGTAGAGGGAAGCATCTGGAGAGGGCGAGCAGCTGGCACAGAACAGGAGAGAGTGGTACGAGTCAGGAGGACTCAAAACACCAATAAATTCATGTGAAAAACTCACATCATACACATTTTATATGGTGAGGTTTATAGTTATATTCCAATATCAACAAGTCATTTCCCAGTGAGCATTTATTTAATGATTCACAGGTCAAAAGTCATCCAGACCTGCAGGTTAAAACTGGGCTAAACTTGGCTGAAAAGTTTTTTCAATTAGTTCTAAAACATTATTTTAAAAGTATTTAAATATATTTCAACGTCAAGCAGATCCTCGCCTCACTTTAGAACATAGTCATTAAAATGCCTTCGATACAGTGGTTATATATCAACTACACATCTAAAAAAAACGTGTTCTTCCCACCAAATTTAACATATTTGATAAAACTATGTCACCCTCAAGTAGCTGCTCCAGAGCTTTCGATCACATCGCATTTCTTTTTTATTTTGAGTATTTTAGAGTTAAAACCTGTATCGACAGATTTTACACATCAAAGTCTGTTCACAGGCAAATGTGAATGAAGTTGTATAAAACATTTAGTGGCTCCACACCTGCTCCTCATCTCTGCTCGAGACCACTTTAGCCACCACTAGCCTAGCACACCCAAAATCTCTGATGGAACTGTCAGCAGTCGTGTTGCATTGTGGGTAATATAGGCAGCAGGTCTTGACAAGGAAGAGGGATGTGTGGAATGAAAAAGACGATATCTAAGTGTCTAGAGATATATGCGTGTATCTCTTCTAAGTGATATAAGTCTTACATGAGGGTGCGACCTGGGATCCAAAGGTACACTAGTTATAATTTCTCACACACAGTATGTGCTGTATATCAGATGCCTTAAATGGCAAGAAGGATGAGATTAGGTGGCGTCTTTTGATTAAGAAACAGTCGTTACATTAACTCAGTTTTAGAGATTTTGCCTGTTTGTGCCACGAAGCACATCCAAAGTAAAGTAAAGTTTAGAGTGTAAACAGATCGTCCACACTGTACCTGTCCTGAAGTCCGGAGGAGTAGAAGGAGAGGTTGGGTCTCGGGGAGGTGGAGGTTTTGGGGAAGCGAGGTGGGACGGGAGGGCTGGGGGCCGGACTGGAGATGGAGCCTCCTTTAGAGCAGCGAGGGGGAACCGGAGGGGCGATCAAGTAGCGACACTCCTCTCTCACCTACACACAAACACACACACACACACACACACAGAAAAATGAGAGCAGCAAAAAAGTTAACTCCTCAAACTTGACTTCTCAGGAGGCTTTATGGGAGTGTGTGTGTGTGTGTGTGCTCGGGTGGTCTGAATTGTGGTGCCTCATTAAATAGCCGAGGAGTTTTGATAGTTTATTAGAACAGATAACACTCCCTTTGTATTTTTGTCTACATTCCATGCACACATACTGCACAGATAAACACACACACTTACTATCAGAGCTGACAGCTTGTGTTATGTAGTTGCCGCAAGTACAAACTAAAAAGCGTTGCTTCTTCTGGTTCGGCACGAGCAATCATTCCCTTTCGCTTTGTCTCCCCCCGTCGTTCTGCTCTGTACGAGACGGACAAACATAAGCCATTCTCACTGAACCCTGCATTTTGAATTTTGTTTCAGAGTAGATTCTGCTGAAGAATGTGATGAATAACGTGTCATTATCAATAACTCCACTGGAGGCAACACCATCTCTCTGTGGTCTGATCCGCACCATGTTTCAAACGGATACCCACGTTCTTGCCTCGAGGCTTCATCTTACAACCAGACTTAAGAGTTCTGCTTTAACTCTTTATTGGTCAAATGTTACAAAACACTTCTATATCCAGGAATATGCATTTCCTACATTTTTTCTAATCAACTCTGAGGAGCAATGTTACTTTTTGATTTGGACTTTTTTCTGTAAACAAAAAAAAAAAAAAGAAAAAGAAAACTGACACAGATTTGAATTACAGGAGCTATGGAGAGCGTATTTTCGGTGTCACGGTCATACAGATATGTGACCTCGTATGGTGTCATTTTTAAAATCTGACCTTCTTTAAAAACTCCCCTGAAGTCTGACAGCGGCAGAACATTTTAAAGTCACCTTACAGTTCCCAGAACTCATTATATCATGACAATAATTTCACCTTGCATAGCGGCCTGGCAGGCAGACACCACCCAGCTGTAGGAATGAAAAAAAGGGTTGGAAAAAGTTGTAGCTCTATCAGGGGTAAAAGGGTCACGATGAACCAGATGTTTTTCACTGAGCTCTGACTCCACATGCTTCTCAATTCGCACACGCTACCCCCTGTGGTTTGGCCAGAGGTAATGATCTATGTCGAGAGAAAGGTACGACTTTACACCGAGGTACTACACAGGGGTGAGGGTCACCTTTAAACAGATGTTATGGCAGGGGCTGCTGCCAGTGCATCGTGACATGGGTCAGTATTAAGCAGATGCTGCAGACCAGGAGGGATTAGCATGTCACATCCTCTTTGAGCTGACTAAATGCCGCCCATCTCTGTCAAGAGACCCCCTGCTTGTGATTGAGATAGCAGGAGTCCGGCTTTTATGCAACAAAATGTTGCAGATCTTTTATCGGTTTGTTGTTGCAAGAACAATTTTCTGATGCAAACTGACCAGAAAGGCCGGTTCTGGTCTGGGAACTGCGCTGGAGCAGTTAGGAGTGGTGGTGGAGAAGAGGATGCTGCACAAACTGTGCAGCATCCTCATCTCCCTGTACCACCAGTCCCCTCTGCGCTCGGAACGAGGGATTTTTGGGAACAGCATTTTCCAGTTATCTGACGCATAACTGCACTGCAACTTACATTTAATTTTGCTCTATTTGCACTATGTCCACCTCAGTGGGTTTTACTTGGCTATCATTGAACCGTATTACACATGTATGTATGTTTGTATAGTGAAAATTCTCCCACTTATTCTAAGCTTTTTTGAAACTCTTGTTGATAAGCATTGTATAGTTTTTTGCTCACTATCTTTGTCTTTATTGATTTTTTGTGCTCTAAGTGGTTGTATTGGTACACATTTTTTCTCACCGGGACTAATAAGCACTATCTTTCCAGCTGCAATCATATTAATATAATGTGCTGTTTTAGCTGACAGTATCATATTACTCTTATATACAGTCTGCTATACTATGCTGACTTTGCCGCGACTGATCTCACCACTATGTCACTTTGCTTGAGACAGTATTGCACTATTAGTTGAAGTACAACAGCAGCTGTGGGTACTTCAACTATTGCCCATTTGTTCTTGTAATTTTGAGTTTAATTGCTCTCTGTGTATCTTATTTTATTCTTCTTTTACATAGTTTTTATATTTAATTTTTTTTAAGTTTACTATTTATCTGTACGTATTTCTGAGAGAAATTACCATTAATTCCAAATTATACAGCATGAAGTTTATAAAAATACATAAGTGGAATAATGACATGTTTTAGCTGAATCCCATTCACACACCACTCACACATGAAATTAATAAATCAATTTATGTTATTTGGAAAATCTCATCTCCATGATTGCAATTTAGATTCAACCACATGAGATTTTTTTTAAACGTCTGCTCATTTATTCAGGAACTCATGCATTTCCACACTGGATGTTAAAATATAGAATTAGTGTATTCTTGGCAAAATTGTGGGAATGGCAACTAATTGAACTGAATGTTTCCAGTAAAACAGCACAGCAGTATGCCTCTTGAATGAAATACTGCACTCAATTAACACTTAACAATACATTTTGCCCATGAAATGCAGGACTTTAAATTAATTAATTCAAATTAGCGGTTAAAGCCTTGAGTGCTGATGACAGCCGACATCCATAGAACTGACTTTATCATGTCAGAAAGTTCCTGACTGAAGAAACCATAATTTTGGAGTACATGCTTACCGAGAGAGTGGCGGCACAATGATGACCAATTTGTGACTGTGGCAACATAGACATGTTTTCTGAAGAAGTGCGCTTCCACTTTTTTTACTTACTGTATCAGTAATAAGCACAGGCTTTAAGAACATCATGTTTGTGGAAGATCTGCTGAAGAGATGTAAACACAAACTCACTTATTAGAGAAACTACAGATATCTCACAACATTTTGCCTTTTCATCCATAACTTAAGAGCCTACAGAAGGGGTATGCACCTTCAATAGGAACTGGGCCAATGGACCACACTGAATACTTTCTCAATTAATGGCTACAAATAACTCTCACAGTATAATGTATGCAGAAGGTTGCAAGGCTTGACAGAGAAGTGCAAAAAGTTACTTAAAAAAAAGTCAGTAATGTGTTTTTCTGACAAGTCCATATCCACAAATGTAGAAAACAAGATGGATATAGCAAAACAGCATCCATCAAACTAACAGTAGGCCTGCTTATAAGATACTCAACAACACTTCCAAGCATACATAAGGAGCTTTTAAAACAGGTCAATATCCATAAATGCTAAATGCAAGATGGATGTAGTAAAACAGTAGTCATAAACAATAAATGGGCCTGTTCATGGTGCTCTCAACAACAAGTCCCAGCAGACATTAGATGCTTACAGCGGGTCCATATCCATATTTGTTAAAGGTAAAAGCAGTAAAACTGTATCCAGACTCATAATCAGTAGGCCTGTTTGAATCATCCTAAAACAGATCTGGATCTGCATTTTACAAGCCTCAATCAGCTGATTTATGACTATACAACTACCATACATGTCAGCCTCATATCATTTTGAGCCTGTTTGAGTCACTGAGAGAAAATACTCTGCCTGATTTTTCACAGTTTGGCTCATACTGTATGTAGTAAGGGCAATCCTGAGATACTCATGCAACTTCTCATTGGTCGTGGAACAACATGCCCTTGTTTTGAAGGCACTCATGAGAAAAAAGATAGACTCACAAGTGTAAGTACAATCAAACGTTGTCAATATTAGCGAGGCCACTTTCCTTGCTGAGGCACTGATATTGGCTAACGTTGTCAGACCAAATGTCCACTGCGCTCTCGGACAGGGAGTGCTGTTTTAAAGCAAAGGAGGGCTGCACATCTACCAATTCCATTTGAAAGACGTTCTCATCAATACAAGAGATTACCTCTTTTGCTTTTACACAGAGGTCTGCCTCGGGTTTGATGGAAAATGGGTCATGAGCAAACTGCGACACCTCAGTGGGAATGCTGAAGCCTGGGAATCTCTCAGTAAAGTTCAGTCTATTTTGTCGTGGAGTCTGTCGTTATTATCTGTGGTTATGTGGTGTCTGCTCGTGACTGCACAGAGCTGTGCGAAGGGCAGCGTTTGTGTTGCCATTAGGTCTGTCGAGGAAATCATCAATCACCCTCAGTCAAACCAGTGATAGACTTTTCCAGCCCTTTGAAGTAGACTTCTGCCATAAACTGTTCATCCAACACGCGCTCCGAGAGGTTTGTTGCCATTTGTGTTTACATGTGTGAAAGAAAGACATGTGACATCATTATGGACGAGTAAGTCAGTCTGTTCAGAAAATGTGTCAGCAGGCAACAGACAGAAAAGGTGATGTTGTATCACAAAGGCTTTAATCTAACCACTAGGAGTCCTCCTAAAAGCCTGTAGCTAAGAGTTTCCTCTTCATTAAAAGCTATTCACAAAGCTGCCGAGAGCAACTTTTTGTGAGGAACAAAGAGAACACATAACCTAACAGGGGAGACAGCATAATCCTGTTTCATAAAGGGAACATCTTGGTTATGTCCATAGTGATTGGTACAAAGGACAAGTGACCTATATAGATATTCATCAATACACAGAAGCATGAGGAACAAATGAAGTTAAATTCAGATGGATGCATAGATAAACAGATGGACTGCTTCCTCAAGAAATATCGTATATTTTAGAAACTATGTCACAGATTTAAAAGACACAAAAGTATATAGCACCAGTTTTACTGGATAATCCAGAAAAGGCCGTGATGTTACCTTTAGTTGTGTGTTTATTGCAGTTGGTGATATAGTCTTGAAATGGGGTTTAGCCTGAGGATGTTTTGTGAATAGAGCCCCAGAAGTTTGTTCTCCGTTGAAAAACCTGACATAGATGCATAGCTGGGCCATGTCAGTACAATCATTTGATTCATCCACAGCGATAGACATAACCTCTGCCTTTCTGAGGTTTCCCAAATTTTCCTTGAGGCATCCTTTGCAAGTAGTTCCAGTCTATGAAGAGCTGATGTGTCCAAGAGAAGCATGTTTTCAATGGATGAAGTGATGCTTTCCTCAACTGTTTTGCCAACGGCCGCTTCATCGATGACAGCAAGCATGCAATCTTCAATGGTTTCCAGCTTGGTAAAAGCCCTCCTTTATCTGGTTAGTGTCCAGGCTACATGCAGGGATGCTATCACGGCTCTCCCCTGTTCCGTGGAAAAGTGACCAAAGGCCACTTGACTCTGTTGAAAAGATGCCAGCAGTCCCCGTGCTTTCCGTTCCTCCGAGCCTCCAGGAAAACTGGCAGAAAACGAGCCATGATTTGACTTCCAGTACGTCTTCACATTGTAGTCTTTCATCATACGATTTCCTCGATCAACTTTACGCCTCTTATCTTTGCAGGAGACATTTTGAAGCTTCCTGTTAGCTGTTAGCTTCCAAGTGCTTTAAAAGGCAACTGGACTTGCTTGAGGTTCTAGAAGACGTTTCGCCTTCTCATCCAAGAGGCTTCTTAGTTTTTACTGACTGGTGAGGAGTCCCAAATGGCAATCGTTTCATCACATGAGTCACATGAGTCATGGTGTGAATGAGTCTTAGGGCCCCTGGGTGAGGGATCTCAAGACTGCATTGTGAGTGGCTGATAACTGGTGTCCGCCTCCTCACGACTCACGACTAACAACACACATGATGGGCGGGTGGGTCACCTAGCACCCCTTCACACCATGACTCATGTGACCCTGACGACTCACATGATGTCTGGGTGGGCCAACGACTCCCACAGTGTGAACGATCCTGCAGGAGGATAAATGCCTGGGACTCCCCACCTGTCAGTTAGAACTGAA
>JAPZEA010000006.1:13122362-13136646 GCA_029783685.1 Heniochus monoceros | reverse complement strand
ACTGAATTGTTGTCCGTATTGGCATGAATCAACACTGACTTACATATCATCTTACTTAATCATCAATATCATATGTGTCAATAAGAAATAGGGACAATTGCAACAGCTCCAATATTAATTAACTTGACAAAATGCGGATAATTTTGAAAATTCGTATATAGATAAATGTAGAATGGTTATACAGCTATCAATTAATCAAATTATCACTTTTCATTAGTCTGTTCTTAGCGTGTATTAAGTTTCAGTTCAGCTCCTATTTGGAAGCTAGATTCATCTTCCAAAATGATGTTGCTCTTCCATTATAAGTTCCCTAAACCTGACTTCTCTTAATTTGATACAGAGAGACATGACACTTGGGCAAAAAGGCCATTATTCATTAAAATCAGAAGTAGCCAGATTAGTCTGACAGAGATGGGTAGCTGTGTGACAAGATCTAAGAGGTGTGTTCTTTGCCATTAATGCTACAAACATCAATTCCCCACCTGTTCACTGTGGATGTAACTAAATACTTAAATCTTAAAAATGCCTAAATCTTCAACTAGAAGCCTAAATCTGGGATCAGATTAAGCTTAATCTGACACAAGACGTTAACCATCACTGTAAAAAAAATGTGTTTGGTCCTGTTGGTGCTCAAGTGGATGCATGTCAGTGTACCCAGTATGATTTTGCCAGTGTTTCTCTCATAAATGTGGTGGTCGTGGAGATAATTACACACTAAATATGGTGGTAACATAAATGTAAAGAAACAGCACAAGCATTGCAGAGAAACAAACCAATTTGAGAACAACACTGGAGACTGACAGATTAGATTCAACTGAGCTGGAAATCATTGCTGTAATGTTTAAGGTAAATAATGCATCATCAGACAGTGGTCATGTTGAATTTCCAGATGTTTCTGTTGTGCAGTTAAGTGCTGGGCTGGGGCCTGACAGAATAAATGAAAACACAGATGAGCTTGTGGAACAAGGTGTTCTTTCTATGGGTTTTGGATTTTAGGGGGCATGGTGGTGCTGCAAGACAAAAGAGAACACAATCAGCTCCCGAGCTGAACTTGACCTCGGTGACCTACAAGCACAAAAACAGAACAATAAAACATTTTTTTCAGCCTTGCAGCTTTGAGGTCCCCTTTTCCTGTTAGAACCACTATAGCCAATGCACAATTTACAACACATCACTGCTGTGCCTGTGGTGCAGATTGTACTGAAAGATTTGCTGGGATTATCAGAAATAGGAAGCTCAAGGATCCCACTCACCTAATCAAATGAGGGGGACAAGACCAGAGTGACTATAACAGGTTGTTTTTGTATTACAAGGGTGTCCTCCATTTATTTTATAAGAGCACAGAAATCAGTTCACCCACCTTAGCCTCTCCAGTTGTACCACTCAGAGTTAGTCAGCAGGTGTCAGCCTCACCTCCTTGGTGGCCAGTGTGACTCAAAGTCTCAGCTGGAGAGATGCAGGGGTGTAGTCTTAAAAATTTCCATTCATGTGCAGTGGTTCCACAGTGTTGCTGTAACTACGAAAATCCCTGAAGAACATTTCAACATAATTTAATGTCCTGACTTAACTTGCAATGTGAATTCACCTCGTAACGGTTTTAAATTTGGTTCAAGTAGGATTAGGATTCTTAGGATTCGGGGTTTTTTTTTAACAGTAAGATCAGCCAGACGAGTTTGAGATTTTGTAAAAAAAAAAAAAAAAAATCTATCTAATTACGTTATCTATGGTTAATAAATCTTTTTTATAATGCTTTATAGATCAGTTTTAGGAGCAAGTTTTTGTGTGAAATTCCTCTTGTGGTTGCTTTATCTTTCAGCAGGACAGTTTTTGCCAAAAACTGAAAAATCTTGACTAAACCTATGAGCACTTATTCATTTATGGATTACCAACATTTATAACTGCATTATTATCAAACAAAAAAGGACCCAGAGGGTCTCACAACCTGGACACCCAAGTTCCTCTTATTAATGGCTTATAATTAACTCCTTAAGCCAAAATACAACTTCTGTTAAACTTTAAAGTTGATTTAGAACTAGCCCAGTTCATCTGATTTTCAGAGAGTGAAAATCACGATAGCAGGTAGGCTTGAAAACGTCGAGTTAAACGTGCGCTCGTCTATTTATCAAGGAGCCTCTAAATATTCCCTGTACACAAACGCGCGCGCACACACACACGCGCGCGCGCGCGCACACACGCACCCAAACACACACGTAGACCGGCTGACTAAAGCGCTTATTCATCAGTGCTGGGAAATTGACAGCCAATTCAGACGACCCACGGCGCTTGAGTTTGCGTTTTATCATAAATAGATCAATTACCTTTAATTTCCCTGCAGGCAATCTCAATAACACAACAATTTACGCGAGATTACTGAGTGGCTGTTATCCCTGTACGTGTGATACCACAGGAGGCGGTCACACCGTCGCTGCTCCGCGGCTGAATAGACCAACTGTTTTCTCTTTGCAGAGTTTCATAAGTGCTGCAGACGGGACGCGCGCTGTTAACGCGCTGCTTGCATGGAAGAGACAACGGAGCTGAACTGAAACCCGCTCACCTCTCCGCCCTGCGTTTAACGGAGCGATCGCCCGGACATGGCACGGACTTTGGGGCTGTTTGCGAGCTGTTTCCTGTTACTTCTCTCCTCCGGCGCGGCGGGGAAGCGCAGCAGGGAGAGAGTTTACTACGTGGGGATAATTGAGGAGTTGTGGGATTATGCGCCCAGTGGAAAAAACCTGCTGAACGGGGAAGACGTCGAAAATGATGAGTGAGTTGTGATACAGTCGCAAGTTATGTGGAGGTTGCGTACAGAGAGTGAGGGCGGCTAAATTAACGCCACCAGCCAATCATTTGATCATTCACGGCGTATCAAATTCGCACACTGGATGTTGAGATCAGTAGATCTGGATCTAAATCTAAATCAGTAGATCTAAATACAAAGATTACAAAAAAGTTTGAGGTCAAAAGTTCTCTGTCATCTTGTCCGGGTGGGACAGCGTCTAGACCTCTGAAAGCATTGTTGTGTGCTTTGCTGGCAGACCCGCAGGGGACGGTAGCTGAGTGACTAACAGTGACTTCTTTCATGAGATTAGAGGGCCTACTTTGCCAAATCAAACAGGAAACATAGACAGCTGCCCATCATATGCTGACAGAGGAATTTGCATCACAACACCAATAATGGGATTATTACATAGGTGTGAAGTTGCTGCACTTTAATGGAAAATAGAAACATGCAAAAATGTGCAGCGGGAATATCCAAGCCTGCAATTTGTGAGGATTTTCTGGATGCTTCCCAGTTGTGACCATTTAATGTATTTTCCAGTTTTGGACGCAAAGTCGAGCCCACAAATAATACCGTTAACTGGCAGCAGTGCCTCTCTGGGCTGTATATCACATACAGTCAATGTTACAGTTTTTGGTCTCTGTTCAGACAGCAGATGAAGGGCGATCTCCTAATTCATGGGGAGCCTGACAGCTTTTATTTGGCAGTTATTGTGTCCATAGAGATGTTTCAGCTGTTGACACTTAAAACACTAGAACAACATAATCTACTTCTGTCAAACAGACTCAGTCAGAAAATGTGCATTGTAAAGAAGAGATGACAAGGTTTGCAAAGTTTACACAGTCCTAATTTAATAAGGAATATGAAGTCAAACTGATGGACTTGTTATAAAACAAAAGCCTAAGCTGAAATAAAAGTGAGTCATGTGAAAACACATAATGGATATGATTACGATATATTTTCCAAAAAGGTGGTGAGCCATGATTGTGCCACACTTTCTCTCTTCTCGTATGACAGCTAAGTAACTTTGAAGAGTAACACATCTCTTGCATCCTTGCGTAATGCTGGACTTTCCAGTATTTGCTAGTCAGCTTACCCAGCACTCTGTGATGAATACCAAATACACACATGTGCGGCCATGTTCACACATATGCACTCAAACCAGGCTATTTTAGAATACATTGAAAAATTAAGATCTTCTCCAGACATCATATTTGTTTGTTCCTTTTTTGTTGATTTTTAAATCTAAAGGCAGTTTATTTCTGTTAAGTATACTTCCTCCAGTTGGTGGGTCTCATATGTGGCCGTGTCATGAAAAAAATGTAACATCATCCAAGACGAGGTGTGTTTTACTATAACTGTGATGTAGTTGCATTTCAGTAACAAAGGTACATAGATTGCAACATAGAGATCTAGACTGAAATAAGCACACCTACAGAATTCTCAAAAAAAAATGCTTGTGTAGCACCAAGGTTTCATGGTTCAACCAGGATGAGGGAGCACATTAGCACTAAATTGCTCTGATCAAGTGCTCAGCGAAATGGCCTTTGTCAGACCGTCGGCAGGGTTTATCAGTACGGCCCGTTTGTGAATCTAACACACGTACACAGCTGTTGCCTGTGAGCTGGACAGACTGTACAGCAGCAAAGCTGTGTGTTTGCTGCAGCTCCAGTAACAGCTCATTAGCCCACAGAAACGTGCAATCACAATAATGACAAGTCTAATTGTTAGAGAGCTGCAGCGAGTGCAATTTGCCCTGCGTCACCACAGCTAGTTAAAGTTAAATAATCTCACAGATAAATGAGAGCCTTTTGTGAAATATTACAGAGTGCGCTACAATGGCATCACACTTTTTGCCATCTTTGCAACTTTTTACGCTGTTAATGCTTCGTCTGTGTGTTTGTATTAATTGCATACAGTTGCACAGTTGCTTACAGTCACACAGTCTGTATCTTGCTAATAATTAGGCAGCTGCACTGCTGTCAGGGTGGGGTCATACAGTGCATGCTGTGTTTCTCCCTCATGTATTCACAGACTACCTCACAAGTATCTTTATTCTTTTGCTGTGATTTTTTTAAAATATTTTTTTGTATTTGTGCTTTAACATTCCTTACATGTATTTGTGCTTCCTTTTTTGTGAAAAACACATGCATGTGTCATGACAGAGAGATAAAACTGCATGCCATTGTGCAATCCTGCACTGTACAAAGTGACAGAAACCTGACCTTGACCTTAAGAAATGCTCAGCAAAACAGGATAAGTAGCTGTCTCTGTCTCCTCTCCCTCCTGCACCTCCTCCTCCCTCTGTGTAACCCCTGCTCTGTCTGTATCTATCATTCTCTACGTCTTCTTTCCACTCCTGTCTCAGGCATGCATCTGTTTTCCTGGAGAGGGGACCCCACCGTATCGGCAGTGTTTATAAGAAGGCCATGTTTCGAGAGTACACAGACGCCTCGTACAGCCGCCTGGCCCCCCGACCTACCTGGTTGGGCTTCCTGGGGCCCGTGCTGCGAGCGGAGGTTGATGACGTGATCGTGGTCCACCTGAAGAACTTTGCGACCAGGAACTACTCTATGCATCCCCATGGAGTTTTCTATGAGAAGAATACAGAGGGTACAGTGTTACACAATCCATTTATGTGCACGCAGAAACACACAAGACCTGCAAAATGAATTAGATATCCATCAGATAGATGGGACACCTGTTAATAGAAAATCTAATGATGACGGCATGCGTGATAATAAGTGCCATAATTCCTCAGATGGAGGTGCAAATATTTATTTTATTTTATTTAAGTAAATGGATTTGTGTCCAAATTGAATAGCAGTTTGTGCACTAAGATGTTACAAAAACAACATATTACGTTTCAGAAATGATAACGATGGGGATGTTAGATGTCTGAGGAAGACAAGACACTGTCCTCAAACAAACCATGGTTTATTTCTTCTGGAAGAATACAGTGTGTTATTGTTTTTTTTGTAATATAATACCACACAGGATGCATTATCAAGAGATTTGACTCATTGGACACTCTTCAGAGTTTTGGCATTTCTTCGCCTTGAGGCTCAGTGATCTAAGATTCAGATACAGTACGTTAAGGATGTCATCTCCTCTATCTGATTTTTTTTTTTTTAATCCTAAAGCTTTTTGTAATGCTAGTCTGAAAGTGCCAGTGCCACACTGTCTCTGGAAAGAAATGGGACTGGCAAACATTATACGGACTACAGGAGTCCAATTAGGCCAGTCTAACAGTGCAAAAGGTGACACCGCACGATATCAAGCCTCCTGTCAGATATGCCTCTAAACTTCACACTCCTCCGTTATGCAAGACGTCCCCCTCCCCCGCTCATTTGAGGAGACGCACCCTGCCTCAGGAATTTCCAGAGTCTTAGAGGAACTGAAACTGAAACTAAAATTTGGTTCTCTCTCGTAAAATGGCTGATGTCATGCTTTATCGATGGATTACAGAGATGTACATTTCTGGAAAGCGATCAAGCAGTTTTTAAAAGCAGCACCGTGGACAGGAAGGAAGAGAGATGTGGGGACAGAGGAGGAGGAGGAGGAGGAGGGAGAGGAAGGGGAAGGGGAGTGGTGTCAAACCAGCACGACATAAGGCTGATCAGATCAGCTAATTCTGTGTTCCAACATGTCATGTGCCAAGTACAGACAGGTACGGAGGTCAGGGTACCAGGCTAGTCATTTATGTGTTTATGGATCACACACGCACACGCACACACGCACACACACGCACACCCACACACACACACCCACACACACACACTGACACATGTGGAGGCTGAAAGCTTAACAGAGATAATGCACATAGAGGAAGTGACAAACCTCCACGGAAGAATGTGACTTTCAAACCTTTTTGTGTTGATGAATCATTTATTTCATGCATAGCATTGTCTACATCATTCTACAGCACGGTTGAGTCAATATTGTGCTTGCTAAGACCACATTGTTGTTTTCTGCTGACGTAAAGTGAAAGCGCACAGGCCCAACTGCTCCCTAAACTTCAGAGGAAACAGTGTGATCCCAGCACAAACATCTTGTATTTGTCTACCAGGGGCGCTCTATCCAGATGGGACATCAGACAGGTTTAAGCTGGATGACGCCGTTCCTCCGGGAGGCAGCTACACCTACCGCTGGGAGGTCAGACCCGAATTTGCCCCCACACATGACGACGCCAACTGCCTGACCTGGGTCTACCACTCTCACCTGGATGCCCCCAGGGAAATCGCCTCAGGACTCATCGGGGCTCTGCTCACCTGCAAGAAAGGTATGAAGACAAAGCTTACTGACTTTACATCAGAGGAAGTGTTTTTCAAAATGTGTCTGGTTGTGCGTTATTTGTTTGCCAAATCAAGTCAAATCAAATTCATTTGTAGGCTCCTTAATAATAGTCACAGCACAACAGCTTCTCCACACCAATGTTAAAAAGCGTAAATTACACCAACACTCCCTGGCCTTAAGCCCTTAATGACTACAATTAAAAACTGCCAAAGAAAGCTTCAGAAAAACAAACATGGTGGGATTCACTCCACTGTCAGGCCCATCATGAATCCAGTGGATGCTGAGATGATGGGAAAACAAATAATGTTCCTTTGCCTGTGCTTGACTGCGTAAATATATAACATTTTCACCCCCATCCTGCATGTTTCTCAGGAATCTTGAAGGAGACTAACGATCCGGTCCGGGGTCAGAAGAAGCCGGAGTCTGTGGTCGAGTCCGCCCGAAATGATGTGGACCAGGACGTCTTCCTGATGTTCACCGTGGTGGACGAAAACCTGAGTTGGTACCTGGAGGACAACATTCAGAGCTGCTCCGATCCAGCTGGAGTCGACCAAGAAGACCCAGACTTTATGGAGTCAAACCTGATGCACGGTGAGCAATTAGTGGGTTTTTTCCTCACGTTGATAATTAAAGAAATGCACACACATTGAGCTGGCTGTCATGCCGAATATTATCTATTGTAAAATGAACTTTCACGTCCCCTGCACCCCGCTGCCAGCACATTCTTTAATTTCCCATGTTATGTAAGTCACCTCCAATGACTAATTCCTTAAATAAAGTGCATAAAAGAAGGTTTAATGGCTGCATTTGTTCTCCTCCTGTGCTCTAACCTCTGTGTTGTTCTCTGTGTGACAGCTATTAACGGGTACATGTTTGGTAACCTGCCCGGAATCGAGTTATGCCAGCACCGAGCAGTGGCCTGGCATTTGTTTGGCATGGGTAATGAGGTGGACATTCATTCTGCCTTTTTCCACGGGAATACACTGCTGGACCGTGGCCACCGCACTGACGTCCTGAGCCTGTTCCCAGCCACGTTTGCTACAGCTGAGATGACCCCGCAGGCAGGAGGAAAGTGGCTGCTGACCTGCCAGGTTAACGACCATTTGCAGGGTAGGGCACCTGACCTTTGACCTCTGTGTCACCTTTGATCTCTCTGCTCTGGGACTATGCTGCGCAGTGCAGAGTTTCTGACAGGGGAGGGGTGTCTTTTTCGAGAGGTACAGCTCTGTTATTTTATCACAGCAAGATGTTATCAGAGCTTGTATTTCTTCTCTTAACGTGCCACCGCTTGTTTTTTAAAGCTGTACAAAGTCTAGTGAACATAAAACAGAGTGAGCTTTACTTGCTCAGCATGTTGTGAATAATGTTTACACTTGTGTCACAGTTTTTTATTGCGTACCACACCAGGCTTCCCATAATGGCATTTTCATCTCTCTGTGGCTTTGAAGAAAGATATCCAAATATATTTACCATACAAATCACAGCTTCTGTGGTTTTACAGGTTCTGTGTCCTCTCAGACTCTGGAAGGGAATTTTCTTACAAAAGGATAAGTGATAGTGTAAACTCTATTTATTTTTGTGTAGACTATTAAATCTGACCCTGTAGACTTAGACTTAGGTTGATTTTCAGCCGTCAAGATTTCCTAAAAGGCTACTACTTTGTACATGTGAATCATGGCCCATGTGATGTTTGTGTCTTTGTGCCTACTCCAGCTGGGATGCAGGCCTTTTATGAAGTGAAATCATGCGGCGGTGAGGCCGGATCCAAAGCCAAGGGCGGTGTTGTGAGGGATTACTACCTGGCAGCAGAGAAAGTCCTGTGTAACTACGCTCCCTCAGGAAAGGATCTGATTAACAATGTGTCTCTTACTGAGGCCGACAGGTGGGCAGACACCTCATCAAATTAGGAGTGACACACTGCTGCATCCATCCTAATCAGTGCTAACAGCAAGGGTCACTATTCAGCCCAGTATAATTCAAAACTGAACTCCACGTGGTTTCATATCAGCTTTCTCCCATCATCATGTTCTTTTGTCCTATTTTGTTGCCTAAACTGGTCTGTTCATCACAGTCAGTCACCCAAAGGAGTTGTTAAAAGCTGCTTGTGTCTGTCTGCTTTTGTTAAAATTTAATCAAAGAAGACATCATTTTTTTTACTCCATATACTGTAATTGTTGCTAAACATGTACAGTTTCACAGAAGGTCGCCTTAAATTTGAGGCCTTTTAAGAAACTGAAAATGCATCTCATAGCTAGTTACATGACTCAGCAGGAGGAAATCTCTTTACAGCTGTAATAAACCATTAGATATTCATCAAATGTGTCAAAATAATCTGAGCCAGGCAGCTTTTACAGCCAGGCAGCTGCATCGTGACTAAGGTCTAATATTTATCAGATGGACATGTTTTACATTTAGAAAATACTTCAGTAGTTTTGGACAAAGAAACATGGCAGGTGAACTATCCCTTTAAGGCTGCCAAACCCCGGTCCGCCTTTGTGTGTGTGTGTGTGTGTGTGTGTGTGTGTGTGTCCTCTGGACCGGGCTGGTTGTATATGAGCCTGTCATTCCTGTGGTGAGGCAGTTTCGTGGTGTCCAGAGTAAACAGCGTTGAGAGTGATGCAGTGCAGTTGTTATTGTGTCTTTGTTATTGTTCCCTGCCCTCACATGGTGAAACCCCTCTGATGGGCCTGCTATTTCCTCTGCTCACTTTTTCTGTAGTAAGAAATGAAACGCCCCACCTTCAAACTTATTCCAACCCAAGTCCCTCTCTGCCTCCCTCACTTACAGCATCTTGTGCTTCATATCCTTCCTCCCCATCTCCCCACCCCTTCCTCTCATAGTGCATCAAACATATTTTTTGGCAGAGAAGATGGAAGGATTGGAGGTCAGTACCAAAAAGTGATATACAAAGAGTACACAGACAATACTTTCACCGCCACAAAACTGCCAACGCCTGACTTCCAGCACTTAGGACTCTTAGGTGAGCCCTGTTTCCTGTTTTGCCGAAACCCTCATACTTCCTCTTACACATCTCGTTTATCGGCGTCTTGTCTTTCACTGAACTTCTCTCAACACCTCTTGTGGTTATAATGTTCTTCTGCATTTGTCCAGGTCCGGTCCTGAGTGCAGAGGAAGGAGATACTCTCAGAGTGACATTCATGAACAGAGCTGACAGAAACTACAGCATTCAGCCCCACGGCCTGCACTATGACAAACGCTTCCAGGGAAGCAGCTATGAGGACGGTGAGGAAGCAGCCAGTTGCACAACCTCAGTGGCTGTGAAACCTTTGAATGGTCGAACTTGACTGATAATGAGGGAAGAGGGTTTTTTTAAACTGTTTTCTGCTGATGGTTAACAGTTCAGACTGACAGAGGCATATATTTGCATAAAATTAATGAAATGAAATTAATTTACCAGTCTAGTCAAAGCAGAGGGTCTGTGCCTCTGCTTTGGCTAGACTGATAAATTATGCTGCAAGGTTTTTGCATAAAGGGATGAAAAAATCAGTGCACCATCAACAAGTAAAAGATGTGTCAGAATGCCTCAAATTAAAAAAGAAAAACAGTTTTCAGGCTCAATTTACAGGCTGCAAAAGCCAAAATACATCCTTCATATCAGTAGGACTTAGAGTCAAACAGCTCGATTTAATTTATTTTCACAGTAGCGTTGAGACACAAAGGTCCCACAACTTCTTGACTTGTCATGTGACTATGTTCATCATGTTAAACAGAGAGAAGTGATTTAAAAATTGGCCACACCAGTGAAAGAGACGACGATGATGGAACTAAACAAAGTGATACGAGAACGTCACGATCCCTTCCTCCACTTGCCTTCCCTCCTCAAATCAGCCGTATCCAGTGCGTCCTGGCTGGTCTCTCCTCACGTACAGTTTGGCAATTGCTGCAATTCGCCAACGTCACACATCCATCAGTCACTCCCCCACACCCCCACCCCAACCTCCTACAGCATCACATCCACCTCCTGTCCCGAGGCAGGCGTGCCTGGCTGTCCTCCACGACCTCCCTGTGGCCGTGGTCCCTCCTGGACTGAGGGGACTGACCTGGGCTCTAAATGACAGACATGATGGGACCAGTGCAGCTAAGGTTGGAGGGCAGACTGTTTAGTCAATTAACAGTCTAATTGGAGTTGCTTCAAGTGAACTGAATTGTAATGAAATTATCTGATGCTTATTTTTATCTGGAGATCACGTGGAATAACCGCAATTAAGGCTCACTGCAGGTCCCCAGACTCCACATTGCATTACAGGCCATCGATTGGCTTTTGTAGAGTTCATGCTCCTGAATGTTGGTTCAGGGCTTCAGTGAGAATTTCGGTTGTCTTTTAGTCTGCAATCAGCACAGACATTGTGAAGAATAACCAAAGCTCTGGTTGTGGAATTAAAGACAAGATGTTTCCTGAACATGTCTACAGATACAGTTCTTCACACTTGGCATAGTTTAGTGTTTATAGTGTATTCAGGAGTTTTTAGTTTATTTGCATTGTAAAGTTCACATAATGCAGCCAATTTTGAGTTATTTTTGAACCTAATTTAGCATAGGCCTCATGAGGAACCTTTTTCAATCCTGGTTTTCTGCTACTGATGAGAATATGTGCAATCTGCTACAGGCATCATAATTACATTATATGGCAAATGATTCACCCTATAGGAGTACTGAATCTTAAATGTTTCCTTTTCTTCTTGTTTCTTTTTTCTTTTTTTTTGTCAGCTGGTTGGGGATGTGGGTTTGATAAAGAGAATATGGACAATAATAGTTACAGATTTAAAATGAGAGTTCGAATAAAAAAAAGGATTAAAATTGAAATGAAGAGCTGTATAGGGAAATTTAAAAAAGTAATGCTCAAGAGTTTCACATTAAACTCCATTAATACTGAATACTTGTCACAATGCCGTTCTTCCATGATAATAAAATGTGGAACATTTCATATCAACATGACTGATTGATTTTTTGTATACTTGGTCTGTGTGTGTGGTCTAATTGTCAACGTTTGTTATCAAATTCAAACTGTACTGAACGGACACACACAGATTAGGGATAAACCACTCCAGTTTTTTCCATCCTGACAAAGATTCTTACACCTTGACTCATGTACATGTACATACATGAGTTGAAGACTGAATCAATGCAAATTACAGCAGAAAAACAAACAAACGAACAAAAAACTGTATTAAATGTGTGTGTCATAAGTTTATCTGTACTGATCTGATGTATTGGATCAGTGCATCCCTAACACACATGCGGCACACTAAAATTATGAGAAATTATCAGAAAATCTATCTCCAACTGTTTTAATTCATTATAGGAGAAATGTCTAAATCCATTGCCATGGACAGACACTAGCACCTCGCTGTAAGCTGTTCAGAGCATCCTGTCAGCTATGTTTTACTGAGTGATTGAGACGTAAATTCCGGCTGACTGTCTGACCGGGCTTACAGTCCTGATAGCTTTCAGTTTCACATCACCCCTTACGTGTCCTGTCTTTGACTTTACCAAAGCCATCACAGTTCAAATCAGCGTTGAAGTGGGTCATGTTTTCAGGCTCATCCACGAGGAGAGCGGTGAAAACATGTCTCGTGACTCTTGTCTGTTAGGCCTTTCTGCCAACAGCAGAAATTGGTCTTGAAGCCTTGAAGTGACAATCCAGAGCGCCACATAACACTTTTAAAACCGAGAGCTGTCCCGCTCCCTCTGTAGCAGCAGCTGGTCAGCAGAAATTGTGCCTGACAACCTTTCTGCATATCTTCATCATGCCATTCTACATGTGTTTCCTGAGAAGCCATCGCACGCAAACGGATAACGCATCAGAGGGAGGCAGATTGCTGTCAGTGGTACAAGTTGACATGCTCAGTATTGATCTGAGGACGCCTCTGCTGTCCCTGTGACCCTGTATTAATGTCTTTAAAGACACACACATGTGTGTGTCTGCAGTGGCTCTGCGTGCGTGTGTGAAAGCTGCTGAGTGTGAGCATGCCAAAAGGAAGCTGCACTGAATAATTCACTGCTTATACTCCACCACACTCAAGCAAGAATCCCCTGCCCTGCCTAACTAGGACAGAGAGCTCTAAAAACACTCTGTCCAGACCCATTCTGATGTTCCTCAGCAACCAAATCCACTGGATCCTTCTGCTTCCTTCGCTTCCCATGCCTGTGTTTGGGTTTGAAGATGGGAAACGTCAGGAACAGTGCATGGGAGTTAATGGATGAAGTGCAAGAGCTCACAGTGAACAAACTAAAAAGGCAGCACAGGATGTCTCATGGATAAACATTATAAACATGTCACCTATGAATTATATTGTTGTGTGTCACGGTGAAAGAGTCCCATTTGGGCTCTGCAGCTGCCAGCTGTCTTTGGGAACTAATGTTGTCAATTTTCAGCAGCTTATATGGTAAGAACAAGAAGATTCAGTCATAGTGCACATGCTATTATTGATAGAAAAGACAGGGAGGTGGAAATAGGTGGAGCGGGTGAGATCATTAAAAGATCCCAGTCAGTGACTCATAGACTTTTATCTGCCAACACGGAGGAGGATCAAACCAGTCCACGCTCTGAGACGCCACATGACAACTCTCTTTCTCTCCACCACGCATTCACATACAGTATATGAATAGGGATAAGTGTGTATGAGCAATAAAGACGTGTAAAAGTGTTCCTGCATCAGCGCAGCATTTTCAATCCCCATTTCTTCCCGGAGACCGACAGAAGCAGATCCGGGACGAGAGGCGACTATTCTTCCATGTACAGTGGAATGTACTTGTGCGCTCCAAAGAGATGCTTGTACTTCTCTTGAATGTTTATTCATGCTGAATAATGAGGGAAGCTGCAGTAGCCATTTTCCAGGTCAAACAATCTTTAACTGCACCAATCAGCGCTGCTATAATGCTCCTACTAATGGTCAGAACAACCAAATGTGGAGCTAAAAAGCTTCACATAAAGCCTGTGCAACTTTTAAATACATTATTCCATATAGGCCAGGGATGGCTTAGATGGAAAACTTAGCTGGCTATACAAGACAGAGACAGATACCTCTCAAAAAATTTCCCTGTAGCCAACAAAAAAAAAAAAGCTATAACAAGAAATTACTGTGAAGCGTATCCTCCAGGGAAAGAGTAATAACTTGATATTGCTCTGGAAATGTACTTGATGGAAAGCTTGACATATCTTTTCAGAGTTGAAGGAAATATTTTTGA
>JAPZEA010000006.1:13090937-13101319 GCA_029783685.1 Heniochus monoceros | reverse complement strand
CTTATCTCTCTTTCGTCTGTCTGATTTTGACCACCAGGGGGGAGATAAAGAAAAAGGGCAGAGACAAAAAGACCCAGAAGGTGACGAATGCCTTGCGAGCTTTCATCCTCACAAACATCCTTTTAGTGGGATTTGGGATCACCTGCCTAGTGCCCAACCTCCCCCTGCAGGTGAGTGGTCCACTCCAGCTGTCAGACACACACAAGGACTTCAAAGGACTTCAGGGATACAGCTGAGCTGCTAGCAAAGATATCACTGTCTCTTTATGGCCTTTTGAGTTTATCTCTAAAAAAAATGAGCCCTGATAAGCCTCTTTATACAGGCTGTTGACAGCAGAGAGAGTTATGTAAAATCATCCCCGTGTATAACACAGCATCACATTTCCAAAATTAGACACAGGAACTTCCATTTGTGATCAGTGTTATGAAACAAGAACTTCATTATATGAATATAATATAATATAATATAATATATGGTATGTCAAGTTGTGCATAATTTTATAACTGTATTTGTAGATTTGTAGGGTTTTATTCTGTTTCATCCTTTATCTTTTTTTTTTTTATTAATGTTAATTTAATGGGAAGCAGCTAGCTTGTCTCTAATTTGCCTACAAGCCAGGAGACAGCTATTTTATCTTAGCATTGACTGCATAGCCTACAGATTAAACAAACAAAATGTGTTAATTGGTCAGCTTTAGAGGTGCTAGTAGGACTTTGTTACCCTCGGACAGAGCCAGGCGAGCTGTTTCCACATCTTTCCAGTCTTTATGCTGAGCTAAGCTAACTGGTAGCTGGCTGCAGCTTCATATTTAACAGACAGACCTGAGAGTGCTATCAATCTCATCTAACTCTGCAAGAAAGCAATAAGGCATATTTCTAAAAATGTTCAACTATTCCTTTACTTTAAGGCTCTTCTAATCTGACTATGAATATTGATTTCTTCTGCTTTCATCTCTCTGCAGATTGTGTCATTTGTCCTACACACTATAGTGAGAGGATTCATTCACTCTGCTGTTGGTGGGCTCTATGCAGCTGTGTAAGTCTCAGTGTACCTCTAATCATCATCATCATCATCATCATCATCATCATCATCATCATCATCGTATTCTGTGTGTGGATGCAGCTTCAAACTGAGAAACTGAATTTCCCGCCTCCCTCTCCGCAGGTATCCCTCCTCCCAGTTTGGCAGTCTAACAGGCATGCAGTCCCTGGTCAGCGCTGTGTTTGCTCTGCTGCAGCAACCCCTGTTTCTGGCTATGATGGGACCCCTGAAGGGTGATCCATTCTGGGTATGAATGCACACACACACACTCAGAAACACTCACAAATTAAACCTGCCGGCGTGGCTAATTCTGGTGTCGTCCTCCAGGTCAATATTGGACTCCTTGCTCTCAGTATGCTGGGCTTCTTGCTGCCTCTCTACCTGATCTGCTACAGGCGGACGCTCTACAGAGAGAAACAAGAGAAGGAGGAAAACGCTAAAATCTACATCAAAATCAACGGCTCCGACATCCCTGAGGCCTACGTCTAGAGAGAAGTGGATGAGCAGAGGATAAAGAAAGATTTTTTTACCCAGAAACATTGGCAATCCAGTCATACCTGCATGCATATAAAAGGACAACATATTGTGTAATTGTTATAGGTTTCCATTGAGTACACACACACGCACACACACACATACACACAAATAGACTGCCATCACCATTTTCCAAAATCCCACCAAGATAAATTGACGCTGCAGTTGTCACGGAAACGAGTCCATTGGACAGTCTCTGAGGAGGACAGTGAAACACGGAGGGGGAAAAGAAGAACAAGAGAGAGGAAAGACTGTGAAAGGAAAAGAGGCATCAGCCCTCTGCGTTCCCCCCAAATCCTCTGACTTCCTCTTTTTATTCCCTCCTCTCTGAGCGGCACAGTCGTGCAGCTGCAGCCCACATAAGACTGCTTTAATATTCCCCATGTGAGCAGAAAAAGGAACAAGAGAGCTCGTTTAGCGCCATGATTTTCCACCTGTGAAAGCAGCAAAGACCGCTAAACGTCACCCTCATGGCCAGCCTCGCCATTATAAGTGAGCGATTCCATTATTGTGACTATTGTTTTCTTATTTGTTTAATGTGTAGACTTTTAAATCATCCAGATTGTAAAGCCCAGGACATGGTGCTACGTATCTATTTATCAGCTGAATTTTTTGATAGATGGTGCAAGGTAAGTGTGGACTGAATGGCATTAATGAGCGACGGGGAGGAGAGAAGAGCCTTATTGCTGATGTTTCTCGGGTGAGTGGAAGAGACAGTCATCGTGATTAATTGCTGTTGCAGTGTAAAACTATATTAACTTAGAATATGCTGCAGCATTGGATGAACGTCTGTTTTTGCAGGGCTGTATTATGGAAGGGAGACTTCAAACAAACTGGTATGTTTTGCTAAAAGCAAAATGATCATGTATTTTTAGAGTATTTATTTTATTTCCTGCTTTCTTTAGTTTTCTTTTTATACTTTACCAGGAGTGCCTTTTTCATGTAAAAGAGAAGATTTGTTCAATGGGCAGCATATTGAACTTTTTACACGAAACTGTCTCCCCTTTGCATTACATGGTAACACCATTTATACATCAAGGTTTGTTTTAAACGTTTGGATGAACTTAATATTCTCCATGAACTATATCCATAAAATCATCATCATTCACGTGACTGAGCTTCAAGACAGTATTTCATTCAGTCTGTGTGCCTACAGTCGAGAGAAATTCAGCACTTTATACCGTTAAACCCTTTAAATTTCACACACATCAGCTCCTTTCAGCACTTCTCTCCCGATGCCTCTCTAGAGAAACAGTCCCACTTTAATTTTGAGCTCCTCCTACCCTCATACGCGTATTTATTTTATTTTTCACTCCCTTTTCCACAATAAAAGTCATGATGTATTTAAAGTGCGCTGCGCCGGCAGCTCTTTCTTCTATCACTGATGCTAACGTAGAGATGTTCTGTTGTGCAGGCATATGGAAGAATTCGTGGGGGTTAATAAAGATGAGTTGATCTCTTTAAATGTTTGTTCTTGTTCATGGTTTTCTCACTACTCGCCAGGCTACATTATATGTCTCTGAGTGACTGAAATTCTTACCTGGTCATAGAAACTGTGCCTTTTTATCTGTCACCACTGAGTGTGGCGACATTAGAACAGATCTTAACCCAGGTCTCAAGTACAGGGGTTGCTTGCTTTTTTTCATATGCAGGAACATCATAATAGATGCATGGAGGATTTACTGGAGAGAAATGTTGCTCTGCAGAATGATGTGACAGCTGTTGAAGTTTTCAGATTTTTTTTTTTTCTTTTTAAAATTAAGGTGCAAACCCACTGATAAGGCATCTTTCATCAGGGTGCAACAGGCTCCTATGGCGGCCTACTGTTAGATCTGTGATTTGAAATTCAGTTTTGAGATTACAACAGCATCAATTTGAGATTTGAAGTTTCATAATTTGTGTCTGTATTTGAGGTTTGTGTTTATTTATGCAAGAAAATTTCAGACAAAAAGAACACATGAATCAAATTTGCAGCTGATGGAGTTTTAGGTTGTTGTGCCACCACCAACCAGCAGAGGTCAGTGTTATTGTGTTTTCATGGGCATCATGCTGGCTGTAAAAACCAGGGTCAATTTTGATCTTTTAGGCCTAAGTGCAACTGAATTATAGTTAGGTTTTACAGATTTTCTGATGCACAAACTAAAGACTCCCTTTCTGATCTTCACTGAGACTGAGTTTTGTTTTCAACACACACGCAGCTCTGCATCGCTGCAGTTTTCACATGCAGCATGAGTTGTATTTATCCAGAGAGTACTCACATGTCAAATACTAATCTGCTTTAACAACAGTGTTTAAGAACAGGGTGTCTCCTGACTCCACGTCCCCCAGGAAGCTTGTTCAGAGGTGAGACTACGAGGCTTTTCTGAGCACAGTTTTGTCCACCAGATGTTCCTGGCACACTCTCGCCACATGTTTGGTTTTAACCGGGTCTGTCAGCACTCCGCTCTGCCACCTGATACTACGCTCCAGCAGATGGTTATCACTTGACACCTCAGCCCCTCTCGTCACCTGAGAATAGATCTGACGACGTCACTCACATCAGGGACAGCGGCTCTTGGAGCTCTGCTGGCCTGGTGCTGCTGCTGTTTGTTGGCGGGCCGGCCCCCCTGCGGTTTGGTCAGGTACACAGTCGAAAGAAGCAGCAGGAGACCGCTGCCTTATAAACTCACTGTGAAGAAAGCAGTGGGAACAATTTGACCGTTCTAGATTATGAGCTGAAAGTGTATTTCCTCTGCTGTACTCTATCATATGAATCCATTAGGCAAATAGACGAAAAGGGGTAAAAGGCATTTGGTAAACAGGCAGGCCAAACCATATGATTGAAAATTATTTAAATAGAGATAACAGATAACTTCCTGTTAACATGTACAATATGCAGTCCTTGTAAAGTTATCTATATGAAGAACTACAATAGAAACCTGCTATTTTTAGATGACATTAGACTTGACTGAACTCATGCTGGTGACATTTAATGGTTTGTCCTTAAAGGATAGATAGATAGATAGATAGATAGATAGATAGGTAGGTAGGTAGGTCACAGGAGGTTGAGGCGGTCCTACAGATGAGAAGACAGAGGAATGATAAGCGGATGTTGGCAGACGGATACAGATGCGCTATAAATACAGCAGCAGTGCGCTGTTACATAATTTTAGACTCACACACACGCACTCTCATCCCGCGATCTCCGGGACGTGGGACCGGATTAGGGACCTGTGATGCCTTGTCATCGCATCACGCGTCAACACCATCATATAGACCCGTGGGCGGTGGACCAAAGCCTGGTCAGGGGACCTCCATGGGGTCGTTTAGAGAATTAGAGATCATCCTGCGGTTCCTGTGTGGATGTGTATACGCGCTCCCCGCCAGGATCTTATTTTATAGTTCAAACATGATCCATATTGGAAATTCACACACTTGGAGGTGGTTGTAACGTAAAACACATGGCAGTCATCGGTGGCAGACAGGAGCGGGTCTGGAGTTTGTGCTGGCTGATAATCACGTTAGATTCGGGGACTTTGTTGAAAGGGCTTAGAGAGCTGACGCACCGTGCGCCTGTGCCAGCGGTGGTGGTCCCCGTGTCATGCCCATATATACTGTGATGGTGAATAACCACGCTCCGACGTCACCGTGACTGTGATGACGCAGAGGGTGTAGCACACTCTCAAGAAAGATGGTTCAGAGGAACTCATTTGGCCTGCAGCTCTTATTTATTTCTGGTGGTTTGTCTGACGTTCTGTCGGTTTTTATTGTGTTCTTAAAAATCCACTGACTGTCTGTTTTTAATATCCCTTGTTATGGTACGTTTATTGCTGTTCATACTGATCTTACTTTACCCCGATCTGATGGGTTTTGTTATTATTTATTATGCTTCTATCAACTTCATTTTAAGTCTGTCTCAGGCCTGTATGTTTTGTAACCTGCTGCTTGGCCACTCCTGTAAAAGATGGTCTATTTTTACTTTCAGCAGGCCCTTTTCTTGTTAAATAAAGTTAAAGTGTGCCTATATAATGGGACCTATTTTTATTGCAACTGAATCTAATTGCATTTTTAGTATAAGCACTGGATGCATTAGTCTACTGTTTGAATTCCAGTTTATTTTTCCTCCCAGGCCTGGTGATTTCCACTGGGTCAGGGTGAAAAAAGGGTCAGGATGAGCTGTTCCAAAATCAGCAGAATTGGGCAGTTTTATAAACATTTGTCAGTGTCAGTTTACAAAAATAAATGCATCTATTTAGCCTTTATTACTAAAATTAAATGGCTGGATTTGGCCCTTTCAGTAATTCTATCTCGGCTGCATGGACCCACCACCACAACCACAAACCACCCGCTGCTGAACCATCTCTTTGTGTGTGTGGTCTGCTCTGCACAGGCCTCGCTGCTCTGCGCGCAACAGCAACGCCGCGCCGCGGCCCCGATCAGGAAGTGAATTTGAAGAAAATAAGCGACTGTGGAGGTAGAATGACATAGAGGGGGAGAGGTGGGAGAGAAGCAAGCGGAGAAAGAAGAGACTATCGGAGGGAGGGATCGACCCTGTTTCTGGACCTGTATTGAGCTGCTCCCCTCTGGGATACACTGCACCTCCAAAAAAAAAATGCTCATAAAGGAATTGTAAGTAGCTGTGTGTGTGTGTGTGTGTGTGTGTGTGCGTGTGAAGCGGGAGAGAGGAGAATGTGTGCGCGTTTATGCGCTTGGTTTTGTGCAGCGCTGACATTGTGGCCAGTCGCCCGAGAGTGGAATTACAAGAGTGCGGTCAGGGTGATGTCGACATCCCGTTTCTGCTTGACTCTCGTGTCCGTCATCATTTTTCATGCATGCGGCGCCTCCATCACCCTGAAGCATTCACCGAATAAAGCGAGAGATAATAACGCGGCGCCTGTAGTTGCATCAGCAGCCGGCGCAGGCATGGCTGTGCCCTTCACATTTCGCATCACAAGCCTCCAAGTGAAATCGGGAGGCTTTCACACTGATAAAATGTCCTTTGCTCTGGTGCTAAAATGACGGATGCTCGAGAGGAGCGGCGGTGCTGAGGGAGGGCTGGTGTAAGCCGCGCCGTGCCGTGCCGTGCCAGCGTCCATCCCTGTAAGCCGCTGTGGCCATGTTATTGATGCGCGGTGAAGGTGAAACGACTGACGGGAGCATTCCGGCATTTACCTCTGGAGGAATGGGCATAGCGAGGTGTAGGCTAGAGGCAGCCTGAGGGAGGGATGGAGGGATGCTCAAGGGGGAGAAGGTGTGGGAGCGGGCAGGTGCGGGAGGTGGTTGCAAAGCTTTGACAAAAAAAAAAAAAAGAAAAAAAAGAAAAAAAGGAGGCAAATGTCGAGGTTTTGACGCACCAGTCAGACATTTCTGAGAATGAGAGTGACAGCTGGGGCCGAAGGGACGGGATGTCATGTGAAGTGGGATCGTGCCTGCGAAACGGAAAGATTTGGGCATTTTTGACACGTTCTTCAACACATTGCTCTTGCAGGCCTCAGTGTGCTGTAAGGATAAGTGACTGAGGCCTACTCACAATCAGCTGGTGGTTAGAATAAGGGTAAGGACGATGGATTGCACATGAAATGGGATGATATTAGCCTTCAAATAATAATAATAATAATAAATCAGATAGGTCACGATTGTCCACTTCACACAGGATGCTGCTTCCTTCATTTTCATGCTCTTTAACTGGTGTCATTTTGCTTTAAGGAGCTTGTGACCCACCTGTAAAAAAGTCATCTGCCTGGTTGCCTCCACCTTTTTAGTGTCACAGTATAGTTTCAGATGCTTAAGATCCAGCTTTTTTTCTTCCCATTTTCCAACATTTTACACTTTTCATTGCTGTTATTGCAATTCTGTGGCAAGGTCAGAGCCAGGCTACTGTAAATTGGCACAAATTTTAGCTATTGACAGCTTGCGCCTAAAAATAACACTATGTCATGTTGGAAAATCTGAACTGATCGGAGGCTGGCTTAAATAGGAATACATTTATCAGCGTTCATTATTGTCTTGATTTATCCGCCACATGCATTTAATCAATTAATGGCCCCAGCACAAAAAGCTCAGGATGAGAGTGATGGCATGGCTAAAGATCTGAAGTGATTAGGGAGAGTCTGGGTCTCAGCAGTCTCCCTGGAAATTAATTAAATCGGTCACGATTAAATGCTGAATGCACTTATATGCACTGTCAACACACGGGCACATGAAGAGGCTTACACACACACACACACACACACACCAAGATACCATCATGGATGTCAAGAGACAGTGAATTGATCCGTGGCCTCCCGTAGTCCAGACAGTTTCTGTACTGCTCACCTGAGCCACTGACCTAAATCACTCCTGGTCCACTTTTTCTCCACCTCCATGAGCTCTGGCAGGTGTGCAGCCACACAAGAGCCACTTTACAATTTACAGTGTGATGGAGAGAATGGACTAAAAGCAGCGAAAAAAGGTAGAGACAGACTGTAAAAACGGATAAGATAAGAAGACAGAAAAGATGTGCAATGCAGAGGAGGAGAGAGGTGTTTGTTTTCTGTAGCAACAGAGAGACACCTGATCTTCCTGTCAAGACCTTTAGACCAAGGAGATTTACAGAGAGAGAGAGACACACAGAGAGAGAGAGAGAGAGAGAGAGAGAGAGAGAGAGAGACAGAGAGAGAGAGAGAGAGAGAGCATTAAGGTGACTTTAATCCTTGTTTAACTAAATCCCAAAATCTACTAAGTATTAAAATTTGCTCTTTTTTAATGTTTACTCATATTAAGCTACACAAAAGACTCATTTTGGGACATCTGAGCATTAAAAAAAAGGAGTGAAATAAATATTTTATCTGGCGGACATAAATAGCTGCAGGACTTCATTTTAAAGAAAATTAGAGTATACTATAAATTCAGTCATATTTTGATGCTGTTGTTGGACGTCACGGACAGTTTTTCACCGTCTCTGCCTTCCTTGCAGCATCTGGTCTCCCTTCCACTGTCTGGCTGGGACTCAGACCCAGATTACACTCAGTGGCGAGCGGGATTATCTGAATTTAGGCATACATCGCACAGTTACAAAACAATCAACAAAGCTGCCTACTGTACATGTGCACAAGTGTCAGTCGGTCTGTCAGCAGTGCAGTGCGTTGAAAAGCTGCTGCTCCCATCTGCATGATGGGAAAAGAATGAAATAGTGTGTGTGCATGTGTGTATAGAATTTTTTTTTCACATGTTGTGGGCAGATCTGTGAAGTGCAGCATCACCAAAGAATAAAACCAAATAATGTCTAAAGTTGCAATAAGCTCTCTCCATCTCACCATCAATGACTTGTAACCAGCAATGTTTTTTTTCCATAAATCTAAATCTGGCAAATTGTGTTTATATCCTACATTCTACCAAGCCGAAGTGCATAATTTTATTATATTTATTTCTTTCCTCCCTCACTGCTTGTAATTCATACCAAGCTGCAAGAAGGGTTTATTACATTAGATTAGATTAGATATTCGATTACATTACACATAGGAGTTTCAGGCAAGTGTCAGTGGGAGTATTGGATGCACCAACCTACTTTTTTTAGATTACTTAGCTAAAAAGTGAAACAGTGATCGTCAGATCATAATGATAAATACGTCCAATAGATCTCCCATTGAAATACTGTAGATGATGCCGACTAAATTGTGCTACTCTTTCATCACACATCTCTTAAATTATTGAAACATCAGTTGGCTTTGTGTGTTTAACTGCACAGATAATGGATTACTGAGTCACTTGTTCTTCTTATTGTTTGTGTAGTGCAACATGCTATTCTCCTCGCTGTATGGTTTACCTTTGTCTTTTATTTTAGTTTCCCTGGGCCTGCTGCCACCCAGTCAATGTGCACAAAAACAAATTTGTTCTTGGCTCATTCTGAAAGAGGGCTGGCATGGATGTCATCATTTTGTTGGTGGTGTGCGACTTATGTGGCCGTTTGTTAGCCACCTCCATTCCCCAGCACTCTTTTGTAAACACAGAAACAGAAAAATGTTAGGCACCAACAAAATTTGGCAAAGGACAGAACGGCAGAAACACAAATGCTGTTTGTATAGGAATAATCTGATCGTTAAGGTTTGTTTATCCAAGAGAAGTAGACTGTGTACATGTTTTTTCAACACCGACCCACTTTAAACTATTTTAGGTGCAGCTCAACCGCTGTTGGCCAGGTGTGTGCTTAGTTTCTGAACACTAGGAGGTGCTGGTGTTCACCTGACCTGCACAAACATTCAATCATTTTTTTGTAACTATAAAAGCTTTTAAAACAATTAAAAACTATAAAGATATTAGTAACTTTTATTAAATTATGGAATCAATAGTTTCTGTTAAGGTAGAAAGTGGTTACATCTTAGTATAATTCATATTTGAAAAAATAACCTTTATTTGTATGGCTCCTTAGTACAAAGACGTAGCTCTATAGCGCTACATCTTGCAGAGTTGTACAAAGAATAAACAGCTGCTTGTTACTCCAACATAAAACAGATAATCCTGCACCATATCCACACCTTGTCTTGATTCTATACAGTAATGATAATAATGGCCTATTAAAAATGTTTTTCTCCTCATTTAAAGTATAACCTCTAGTGGAAAGTGTTTTAAACCCTTTCAGAGGAACTGCTCAGCCTGAAATCCATGCATCACATCACAGTTATTGTATTTGATCTTGCTGTTTTTCCTGCTTCAGTGAAGCATATTCTCATCGTCTCCTTAGAGCAGCAAAGAACAGATCATTTATTCTCTCCTGATGACTCAGTGTCACAGTGTCAAAGTGAAATACGTGAACCTCATACTTAACAGCCTGTGTTTTTTTTGTTAAGTCT
>JAPZEA010000006.1:13026048-13037070 GCA_029783685.1 Heniochus monoceros | reverse complement strand
ACAAACCACAAGAGCACACTGAGTTATGATAGACATGCTATCAGTCGTTTAGCTGTGCATGTGTGTGAACATGATAAAATGCTAGCATGCATGTTTTCATGATGGGGCACATCCAGTGTTTCCAGTCTGGGACTTTGCCTGACATCTTTAAAACCCTGCATCCACCAGGGGCCTTGGGACTGGTCCACACAGGCAGTGATGTTGGATGTGGACAAACCAGAACCTGAGCTTGATCCATGTGCTTTTAGAAATTCGTGAACAAACAAATTAAACCATTAGATCTGCAGCCTCCTCTGTGACTGAGCATCTCATGGGCACTGAGGTGCAAAGTAGTAATAATTAATATAGTGTGTGTGTGTGTGTGTGTGTGTGTGTGTGTGTGTGTGACTTGCTCTCATGTGCACAGTTCAGTTCAGTGCTCATTTGTACGCTGTCACTCTTGCTAATCCTCCTCTGAGCTCCGGTCAGGGCCGACTGCTGAGTTAGCTATGCACTGGAAAACACTGAACTCTACTCCTGAATGCAGCCTCCACTGCTTTACTAATGCTCATGTAACAGATAATGTTGTCCTCACAAGCGTCCACGCCTCAGGGGATGTCACACGGCTTGTTCACCGCTAAACCAGCCTCTGAGCTTTACTGTATCTACGCTGCCACTCAGGTCACAAGCTCTGATCATGTTAGTGTCTTTGATTTTAGTGGAACAGTTTCAACAGATTCACGTTATTAAAGTCCCAGTGTAGTTGTTCAAATGTCCTGTATCTGGTAAGACACTGTGTGATTTTGTCTTTCCTCTGTGAGACCAGTCACTAAGCTCAGAGGTGAAAGCGTGCAGTATTTGTTTGTGAGTTAAAGAGATGAGGATGTAGTGTAACTCTTACATAACACTTGGTCACAGAATAGAAACATTATTAACTTTAGATACTAGGAAGGGTCAAGCTCCTAAAACAGTGGATCCTACAATTCCCACAATGCAATGCAATAGCTTCCCTCTTTAAACAGTCGCTGCATGGTAAACACCACATGTGTAACACAGGCCTTCTGCAAAAATAGTCCAAAAGTGGAAATTTGACCGCCCCCAAAAGCAAATGTATCGACTGAACATTAGCTGTAAGATAGCTAGAGGTGTGTGTGTGTGTGTGTGTGTGTGTGTGTGTGTGTGTGTGTGTGTGTCCAGCTCAGCCTCTGACTGACTTCTGATTTCAGAAGTCAGCAGGAAGCCCAGTTCTCTCTGTCTCCATTTTCTTCTCGTCTCCGCATGTTCATGCAGCAGATAAATAAAGCCCCGGATTAGCGCCAGTGTTTTGCTCAATTGAAATATTTTCAGCGTGCACAGGTTGTGTCTTTGCATCCATTCACGCCTCTCTGTGTGAATTCGCTTCAAAAGCTGCATTCACAGGCTTAGTGGACAGACTTCAATGTGTAAAATTGGTGGAGTTCCTTTTTGAGAAAAATAAAAGGGAGAAGCTAGATGTTAAGGAATTGATTACTATTTATTATTTAATCAATATACAAAACTAATTGCCTGTTGACTAGTTAGAAATGTCGCAGTTGTCCAAAATGTCAAACTAATCCTTTTGCTTTTATCACCAACAATACAACCATCGTGTATGTCATATTATTGCATTGCTGGACAGACTGTATATAAATGTTACACACAAGGTCACTTACTCGTCATCCTGCTGACACCGGTTGCGTCCTCTTTGTCCCAGCAGGACACCTTACTGATACAAATAAACACATTCATTCTTACAGTCAGTAAATGTCCAGCCAGGATATCTACAGACGGTACAAGCTGCAATTAAAAACATGAATTCATAACATGGTGTCCAAGAATCACCCGACAAGCCAAGATAAAGCCATGAAAGGTACCATTCCAATCAACTGGCGAGCAAGCTGGCGAGATAACATGTGATTAGACCATATTGACAGGCTGCTAATCACTGTCAGTGTTTGTACCACTGACAGCATACACAAGGTTTGCTTTGATGCCAAACAAGCGGCAGCCAGAAGCACTTCAAGGAATTATAGCAGAAGGGCATATTGCCCATGTGAAGTGAGAGTGAGGAGGAGGTGTGGAAACAAGATATGGCAAAACCTATCTACCAAACACCTTTCCACCGGCTGATTGGCTGGCTCGAGGCAGGAGCGAACATGACTCAATCTTTATCTTGAATGCCAGCAGCTAAATTACTATACAGCTCAAAGAGAATGTGCATGTGTGTGTTTGTGTGTGTGTGTGTGTGTCTGTGTGTGTGTGTGAGTGAGAGTGTGTGTGTGAGTGTGTGGTCCTGCGCAGTAAAGTGTACAGATGGATGACTCATCCACCAATCATGTGACTCATCAATCACTGCAGTTACCATTTCCCTCCCTCCCTCTGAATTTTTCCGTTCTTCAGTCGTTCCTCCCCTTTTCATTTCCATTCTTGCTGTTTTTCCTCGTGTTCGTTTTGATTGTCTGGGAATATAATGAACTCCCTCTGTAGGTTTTGCTTCATTTGTCTCCATATTGATGCAACTGTGACATATACAGCATGAGTCGTGCTGTCACTAAGCTTCCACTGATTGTCGTGTTCCTTTGTGTATTTTGATTTGTTTTGTTACTCAAGAATCAAGTGTTCTCGCTATATTTGCCGCTACACAAGTACAACATAGCACTCGCCAAAAAGCCATTAAAAAACTGAACTTTAATAAAATAATTGCTTTTATTTTTTATCATATAGCAAAACTAGTAATCATCATGCTGTTATTTACACATTGCACGGGCATATTTATTTCACACTGTACATCTTACAATGCTAAAGGTGACATCAACAACAACACTCTCCTTTTACAAGACAGATGGCTTCACTGTGGACACAGTGGCCCTCTTCCTTTGAGATTTCTTTTTTTTTATGTTCACAGTTTATTCAGAGAAAACAACCATCTTGAATTCCCCACTGTTTTATTTTTTCTCTTTTTTTTGTTCTTTTTTTTTGTTCATTTTTTAAGATGCAAGTAGAAAGACGTGCATTTAACGGTTTAAGCACAATCCCTGACTCCCCGGCCTGAAACTTTTCAATGAATTTCTCCTGAAAATGAACAAAATGTTTGTAGCCTCTTGGTGGAAATCTGTTTTTAAAAAGGCTGCAGAACACATAGTGTAATTTCAAGTATTTTTTTAGAATGAAAGGAAAAGTAGAGATGATGGATATGAGGCAAGAGAATGATGTCTTGAAGAAAGAAAAACAACATGAAGATGTGAAGTGGAGATGAAAAGTGAGAGGAAATATGAAGGGCTCCTACAAGGTCAAGGAGCGCTCTGTGGTGGCGGCGATGGTCATTATGGTGGATCTGCCATAAATATGTTGACTATAACTTCTGGATCCCAAAATGATTGAAAACCCTTCGTCCACCATTGTTGGAAGTGTTTAGTGTTTAAGTTTGTGCTTTTGGAGTCCATAGGGTTTCTTCATTGGGACCGCTTGTGATGGTAATATTATGCAATATGACATTTCCCTTTATAGAACCATGGTGCTTGTAAGGCAAAAATCTGAATCTTGAGTTTGAAATGTGTGTATTTGGCACCTTTGCAAATTGCAGCTGTTTAAAGTTGATCCAATCGAGAATAAGAAAGGCAATTACACACATCAAATACAACAAAAATATACTGTCAACATCTGACAGTAGCAGTGTTCAGTTTTTTTATATCCGTGTAGCTAAGAAGTCATTGAACTACTTTAGTTTTGTAATATGACATACAGAATATAAAACAAAAGATACAAAGTGGTGTTGTAAACATGGTTCTCTTACAATGGGCACATCTGCTTGTGAATGTGTCAAAAATGTGATCACATGTAGGTGTGTTGATGTATGTGCCTGCGTGTGTGCGTGTGTCTGTGTGTGCATGTGTGTGTGTGTACTCTAGAAAACTCTGAATAATGCAAGAGCATCAGAGATTGACCTGAATGGAGGCAGACATACACCATGGTATGTTCTGTTTCAAAAATGTAAACTGAGCAAGAGGCTGAACATGGTTACAGGGAGCTTAAGCTGGGACCCCTTCATCCTCTCCCTGACCGAGAAAATCAACAAAAATACAGTGATTAAAACAACATAAATCTAACTTTTCACTTTCTCAACCCTTAAATTTTCATCAGGCTCAAAACACAAACCTCATCTGAGTCTTTTTTTTCACCTCTCTTTTAGCTTTTCTCCAGCTACTGTATATCTATCCCACCTCCGTCAGTCCCTCAGATCTGACAAATGTCCAAAAAGTCTCTCAATACATTCTGCGTTTCATGTAGATCATCTCAATAAAGTTTTCAAGTTCCTCCTCACTGTCCAGATGAGGCACCAGTCCATCTTCCTCATAGTCATCTCCCGGTGTGACTTGTGGATAGTAGTACGGGGGTCGCCTGCCTCTCCTGGGCGTGGTTATTGGTTTGGGCGGAGGTAGGGGTTGGTAGGTCCGTGGGTGAGGAAGGATATAGTTAGAGATATAAGGGGTGAGAGGCAGGCGTGGCGCTGGCTGCTGCCTCCAGCCCTGTCCACGGTTCTTACCCCCAGCCCTGTGCCTGCGCCTCGGGGCCTGGAGGTCAAGCTCCTGGGGGCCAAACGGCTGGTCTCTGGAGGGGGCGGGCTTGCCATAATATTGTGGTTTGGGATATGGGAAATAAACAGGGTAGTATGCTCGATATGGCTTCTGGTAGTATGGATAGGAGGGGAAGGCTAAAAACTGTTTCTGGGGTTTATACCAGTAGTCAAGCTGCTTCTGAGGCTTATACCAATAGTCCTGCTTGTATGACTTGACTTTGTCTTTGTGCCATTTTTTGTTGGACTTGTTGTACTTATAGGGGGCTTTCTTGGGGTTTTTGGAGGCTGTGTAGTGGTAGATAGGCGGAGCAGCCAGAGGAGGCGGCACCAGAGGCCTGAAGCGCGGGGCGACAGGGTTGCTGTTGCTTGGCTGCAGTTGCAGTTCTTTCCTTTTCTTTTTCTTCTCCTCCACGTCACTAATAATCTCAATCACATCATCAGCAGGCAGATGCAGCTTGCTGCTGATCTCGATCAGCCTGTCGATCATTTGCTGGTCCATGTCGTCTTCGTCGGGGATGACCTCCTCTGAGCGCTTGTCCTCGGCCGTGTTGCCGGCAGCCCCCATGCTGCTTTTCTGCCGGGGCTTCATGTAGGACTGCTGCTTCCTCCCCATGTACTGCAGCAGCATGTCAGAGGCGATGTCTGCCAGCCTCTGCTCCTCCTCCCTGGCTCGCTCCGCCTCCTCCTGCTGCCGGAGCACCTCCTGTTTCTCTGCACGCGCTCTCGCCTCCTCTTCCATGTGGGAGAGGCTCTCCTCTTCTTCTTCAACCTCCTCCTCCAGCTCCTCTCCTTCATCCTCAAAGTCATCCATGAAGTTGCCTCCCTTGATGGGTCGGTTGCCCGACCGGTTCTCCTGCCAGTGCAGCTTCTTCCCAGCTCGTGCGAGCTGAGTGTTGTACGCCTTGTAGCCCTTCAGAGGAGGCAGGATCTCGTTATCTTGGAGACCCAAGTCAATGTTTTGGAAGTAGCCTCTTATTTTGCGCTGCAGAGAGGGATCATCTCCCTGTGAGGTGGAGCTTGATCTGGCCTTGTTTAAGGAACTTTCTAAATCATTTCCCTCCTCCTGCCCCTCATCTTCATCTTTCCCTTCCTCCTCACTTACACTATCAGGTCCCACATCCTCCACAGACCACCCCTGATCCTCCTCTGACCTTGTGTTTTTGTCCTCCTCATCCCTTTCATCACCCTGAGCAGCTGTCAAATGGCCTACAATTAGCTGTTCAATAGCCTTATCAGCCCCTCGCCCTCCCTCCTCCAGCCCCCTCCCTCCCTCTATCTCCCCTGCTCTCCTTATCTCACCACCCTCCAAGCCTTCAATGGAGGGCAGCTTCTGACTCTGATCCTCTTCCCAGTCTCTGTTTCTGCTCGCCTGGATTTCACTCTCCCCCGGGTGGTCCAGGGCCTCCAAAAGAACGGCGAGCACCTGCGCAGGGTCCATCTCTTTATCTGATTGGTTATCTTGACCCGGGCCCCGGCCCCGGTCTAGCGACACGTTGTCAGGGCTGGAGAGACTCTGGGGTGGGGGCGAGAGGAAGGGGGCGAGGTTGTCCTCTTTACTGTCTGTCCGGGTGCGCCCCTCCACCCCTCCCTCCCCTCCCTCACCCCACGCAGGGGCGGTGCCAGCCAGCTGCGGAGTGACAATGAGCAGGACCAATAGGATGAGGTGGGCTGTGGAAGGGGCGTGATGACAGGTCATGACCATGCAGAACTGGCAGGAGGGAGGTTAAGCACCTGAAGAAGAAAGAAGAAGGCAGAAGGAGAAGGACAAAAGACACATGAGAAGTGACTCACATTTCATATACTGTAGTTTTTCTCTGGAATCACGATAATGTGGAATTTCAAAGGCAACATGGGCACATCTGGATCTTTTTAATAATATACAGTTGTTGTTTTTTTTTAAAGGCCAGTCTGAAATTTAAAAAAGGATGACTGGTTAGAAATACTTCACTGACTTGAGGAATAGAGCACTCACAGCCTGCCAGAATTTTAAATTACAATTAAGATTACCAGTCTCTAATTTACAAAAAAAGATGTCTTTCCGCCATGAAGCCACCATACAAAAGCAGTTAACACTGTGAGCAGTTCTGAATTGAACAAAACGTTTGAGAACAAAGCACGCAGCCAAACGCATGTCTAACGAGCCATGCCAAATCCAACAAAGAAAGTTGCACGCGTCTCTTTCCCATGTCTGTCTTTTTTAATATTTTTATTATGTTTTTGACGGATAATCAAATTCTAGGTCATAATATGTCTTATTGGGTCCATTTTTTTGCCACTGTAACCTCAATGTGTCTGGAAACAAAGGTGAAGGTCTGATCTGACCGTAAGAACCAGTCGTGATTCTTTGGATGCTTAACAGTCCGTGTCTTTTCAGGAGGAAGGTAGTAATTTGCATACAGAAATTGCCCTTCGAACCTGAGCATGAGCCATATTTTTGTCCGTGTCCGTGCGTTAACCCAGGCATTATCTTCCCCCCGCGCGGATGAATTGATGAATTCTCTCATATTTTTTGTCTTCTCATTAGATTTAACCGAGTAAACTGTCACAACAGTGAGGAAATGCAGTTTAACGAATTGAATTTTCAGTCTGAATTTCTGCTATTTAAAATAAATGTCTCACCTCTTCCTCCAAGCCAACCCAACCAGAACGCGCGCACTTGCCATTTCATGCGCAAACGTCTATTTCTTGAATAATACAGAAATGCAAACTGATCCGAGCTCCGTCTCTGTATTAGCTGTGATTTTGGTATTCCATGCGTCAAAGCGATGTGACCAGGACACCGGCAGAAAGGCGGCACGCACGGGGAAGTCATGCGTAAAGCTGGTGGCTACGGTCGAGTTATTTAACCCTACGGTCCCTGAGTGCTCCATCCAAATTGTAAATGAGCTGGTTGTTATATGTTAGGGGAAAAAGGCTTTTTGCGCAAGGACCTCGGGAGCAGTCGGCGAGAAACGCGGATTTGTCCTTGCGTGGTGAGAGCATGTTTCTCCTCAGTGGCAGTGGTGGAATGCAGACAAGCACAAATTTGGGCAGCAAAGCACAGCGTGCAGCCCAAATTTTAACTATTTCCATTTTTATAAACTGGCACAGCGAGGAGGAAAACGAAACAAATCCACCTCATGAGGTAACTGGCCTGCAGTAGATGTGATTTCGACTCTAATTTAATTCTAATTTAGGGGGAAATTGATTGTTCAAATCTTGCTGTGGCTTTAAATCCTAAAAAATTGACGCGATTTTTGTTGCATTCACGTTTGGAAAATATCAATGGAATTTTGAAGGGAGCTCTTGAGCAGCAGCTGCACACGGAAATATTTCTTAATTGTCTCCACATTGCAGTGCCTTAATTCTTTAATCGCTCCCTCTAGATAAAGACAAAATAACAGATTCCTCTATTTTTTGTTCATACAATTATTCATTATTATTATCCATATCAATACATTCATAAAAACCTGGTTTGTTAATAGGTGTGTTTAATACTCAATTTAGTAAAAAATCATATATATTGAAGCACAAGTAAGTGGAAAATAGTTGTGAAAATATTTCTCGATTACCTAAAGTTACTAATGTATTCAGTTTTACTCAAGAAAAAAAAACCCTATAGAAACAGTCGCAGTGCACATCTACTTTACAATTAGACAACCAACAGTCGCCCAGTTGCAGCAAACATGAATTCTTCTGATAAAGTTGCGATTTAAACAAAAAAAAAATCTTCCACAAAACTGCAGAAGCACACAGGCACCAGTTCCCACCTTCACAGGACAATTTGGTGGAAGCCAGGCCCAGTCTGAGCACAGAGCGGTTGGCAATCAGTCCGTCTTTCAGCTTGTGGACCCCTTCGTTACCCACCGAGTTATGGCCGAGGTTCAGAGTCTCCAGACTCTGGGTGCATGGCTGAAACAGCAGAGGAGAATGAAAAGCTTTGATGTGTGTCTTTTAATGTGAGCAGAGATATAAAGTATTTCTTTAGTGATGGGAGAGTGCAGTTATAAAACCACATTACGCTAATAGTGAGTGTACATTGTGTTTTATGTTATAAAACCTGTGTTATGATATGGGCCAGTCATTTCCAATAGACAAATATTTTATGTATATTTTAGCTTTCTGACAGCTACAGTATGTGTTTATGCAGTAGCTTTATGTTTAAATCATGCACATGCAGTTTTGACATTACTGAGAGTCCCTCTGGAATAGACTGGAGATATTTCCTTGCAGGCCGCAGTTTACTATTTAATGAGCTGAATAATAAGACTCCTTCCACTTATCCCCCCTGTTAAGCTATTGCTAATACGCTAACTGCCAATTCAAACCTCTCAGTGAGTGCCAGAGCTGTGCTGCAGATGGTTTGAGACCTACAACACACCTTTTCACTAAAAATCTCTATTCATTTTGTCCATTTACAGGCTTTTTCTCCTTACACTGGTTACCATTAAATGACCAACGTCACCCTCTCACTGCTTTGTGGCAATCGAGTACACAGTTGTTGTTCCAGGGTTATGAATCAGCAGCAACAACAGTCATGGGATGGGATCTATCAGTATGAATTGGAGTTTTAGGCCATTTATGTGTCTCCTGCAGCATCTCACAAGCCTCAGTAAAAACCACCATCAAACAGATTTTTTGGAAGAGCTCAAAAATGCAAATGAAAATCATGTGTTTCTACAAATAGGACTGCTGTGTCATAACTTTTTATAATCAACAACACACAAGTAGTTAAAGGAATTCATTAGATTTAATAATGCTTTGGTACAATCTTTAATCTGATTAGTTAACAGTCACTTACATATTTTATTGCTAACAAACAGAAAATAAATGAGCTTACCTTGCAGCTACCCTCTAAATAAAATACTTATTTTCTTCTGCATAAGCTGTCATTTTAATAGGAGTTTGTACAGATTCGTTCTTTTTTTCTTGGCTACTGCTTCATGCATGAGTGACACAGTGACATTTTGTGGATAACGTCTGACGAATATCTTGATTAATGTGCCAATGAGAAAAAAAAATGCAATTAAAATTAAATATGCAGCTAAATTCTGGTTTAACAGCTTGTCAAACATGAGCAGCATTCAAGCTTCACTATAACACTGCTAATACTGAACAAAAGGGGAGTTTTTGCAGCCATTATACTGGGTCAACAAAGTTAATCTCCTCTCATAAAACAGCACTGAACTGAGAATAATGTGAGCCAGAAACACGCTGCAATATAGTCATTCAATAATGTTAATGCCATGTTTGTCAAATTTTCTGTGGTTCTATTAATATGACAAAACTGTAACAAAACAGTAAAAACAGCAGGAAAAATTATCTCACTGTGACAAGGCTGACTCTGTAATGACTCAGCAGCGTCTACATTTAAACACTGCAGTACTAAAACAAGTGAGCAATGAGTGTGAAGATAATGACGCTATCACTCAACAACAGACATGCGACCAATGACTTTAGTAATGGATTATCTCCACCCGACTGCTGTGAAATCAAACCAAGAAGAACTGAGTGAAGTGGTGCGACACAAAGACCGGAGCCTGAGCTCACATCTGTCCGCCGAGCGAGATATGACCGCACAAAATGTCAGGTGTATTAACGAGGTGCTTATGTGGAAATAAACGGCCACATCAGACGTAACAACACTTATCTGCACAGCACACTAATCTCTCACCTACACACCTGTCACACTAGAGTTTACACAAGGAAATCAGGTAGCGGGTTCTCTAGTGAAATGCAAATATGAGTCATTCATCTAACAATGACACAGCAAATGCAAAGTTTTTTTAATCTTATTTGTTTTAAACGAGATCTATCAGGCACTAAGGAGGTCAATATGCAGCCTGTGTGACTACTACATTCACTTCTTGTAGATAATCCACAACATCTCTGTCCTGTTGAATAAACCAGCAGCTACATGTGTGAATGCATGCTGCTTGGGTGAACCGGGCAGATTGATAATTATTCCAGCAAAGATTACTTTTTTCATCAGTAAACTCCTTTCTTACAAATCAAACACAGGCACACACACACACATATTATGTGTAGGAGAGACTTGAGCTACAGTAAAATGTGTGCATGTGGCAGAAAGCTGAGATCCAGCTGCCCAACACGAACAGATATGAGGAGGAAAAGAGGTAAAACAAACAGCAGAGCCCTATTTTGATCACTGCTCTGATAAGAGTAATGAGGAGAAAATTGAATTCTCCCTGCCAGTGCTGTTATACACACATCTGATAAATGCGCAGACTGGCTTTATTGTGTGAGAGTGTGTGAGAGCGTGTGAGAGTGTGTGAGTGTGTGTGTGTGTGTGTGTGTGTGTGTGTGTGTGTGTGTGTGAGGATGGGCGAATCTTTGGCAGCAGGTCATTCCAGAGAACATGGGAACAGCCGTGCTTCTTAAACATTCATGTCTGGTATCCTCAGTGGCGGTTTTTCTTTTTCTTTTTCTTTTTGCATCAAACATCAAGG
>JAPZEA010000006.1:12574065-12587968 GCA_029783685.1 Heniochus monoceros | reverse complement strand
TATTAAGTAGCTTCTCTTCGCCTCTTGTATGGGCGCAGGAGGAGCAGGCTGGAAAACACGAGACACATTTCTTTATTTTTAAATGTTCATCCCAGAAAATCAGCACTGCCTTTGAAAAACATGACCACTCTGTCAGACCTTTGAAAACAATCAATTAGATTGGTGTGTTTATTTATCACCAACATGTCTCTGCTGACTAAACAGGCGAAGAGAAGCTCCTTAATATTGCTTCAAACAACGAAATGATGTGAAACAGCATGCAGCATAGTGTCGCAAGCAGCAATGTCAGGGTCCAAACAAATGCAAATCAAGTAAAGTGTAGTTCATACAGGTACAGTGAGGACTTGTTTACCCACTGAGCAATTCTGATTATAATTTAACAAAACATCGTTACGTTCTGGCCGACTTCCTGTTTGTGCTCCTCAGCTGTGGGGAAGTTGAAATTATTTGCTCACAGCTATAATAATCTGTTTGAGTCATGAGCAAGACAACTGCTGTAAATAAAACATTCAACAGTGAGATTCATAATGTTACTGTTCACCTCTGTTCATATTTAAACATATTCAAAATTACACTGACAAAACAACCAAAGGTAGCAGGGCCGCGACTAGTGATTATTTTCATTACTGATTAATCTACCAATTACTTTCTCGATTACTTGATCTAAAAATGTCAGCAAATAGCATAAAATGCCCATCACGAGTCCCCAGAGGCCATTTAACACTCGAAAATGTCAGAATTACTCTCACAGCAGACTTAGAAAGCGAGAAATATTCAAATTTGAGAAGTGGAGCCGGAGAATTATGGCATTTTTTTCTTATTCAAAAAAGAGAGGGACTCAAAACAATAAATAGATTATAAACATTTTCTGCAGATTGACTGAATCGTTGCACTGCTACATCACAGAGATGCTTCTTTTTGCCGTGAAGCTGGATTCTTTTTGTTGGCCGAAAACAAGTTTTGACATAAGAGAATGGTCTCTGAATAAATTAGCTATATATATTTTTGTTTCTTGATCAAAGGAACTCAGAGGAACTCATGAGCTGATAGAGACGTGGAGGGTTTTAAGATTCACCGACCAAAACATGAGTTGAACTTGGATTGACGACGGTTGGAGGTATAGCTGTCCTCACCCCAAAATGCGTGTATTTCTTAGATTACTGAAGTCACTTACGAGTGAACAGCAAACAAAGCGGCGGCCTCCTCACCTGTGTGCGTATGGTCTGTACTGTTCCTCCTTCCCCCTCCACTGCAGCTGGTCCGTTAAAGCCCTTCCTGCCTGAAAAACTCCACTTGCCGAAGTGGCTCTCATGGTGTGGTCCTCCGCCCTGGCCGAGGCCAGCCCGCTGGCCCGCTCTGTGCCCCGAGTTCTCCAGGAGGCTCGCCGGGCAGAAGCGCTCTGGTCCTGGCAGAGGAGGTGGAGCCACAGAGCCGCTGAAGGAGAGCTGGGAGCTGGACAGCTGCTGGCCCAGGAGCCCCTGGATGGAGGACGTACGCTGTAGGGATGTGAGCAGTCCTGCCTCCATCCTGCCCTCTGACTGGCTGAGTAGAGCTAATGGGAGAGGTTGGGGGTGGTGAGGCCAGTTCTGGGTTGGCCCTACAGGGTTGTCTGTGCCTGAAATGCAAGAAAAGACATTTTAATTAGTGATTTTTACTTGATCAAGAAAACATCTCGACATCCAAAGCCCTCTGCCCTTAGAGCCTTGATTCAACTCCAAATTACGATAGAGCATCTGACACCAGAGAGCATCTTTGAACACCTCTGTTATCATGTGGTTGAGCAGGCAGGACTGCAGGCTCAGGGAGGCAGTTTCACTTCTTACCCATGGAGGGCTGGACAGTGGTGATGTGTGGCTGGGGGAGGCTGGAGGCTGGTGTACTCTGGGTGGTGTGAACGGCCGGGTTGGTGGAGATGGAGGTGGAGCCGCCTCCGCAGTCCGAGTCCTCAATGTTCCCTCCGCTGTTACAGCCAGCACCACAGCCCTTCTGTAGCCTGCAGCGAGACATATGATAAGAGTTAAGACTCTCAGACTGTGTGTGTGTGTGTGTGTGTGTGTGTGTGTGTGTGTGTGTGTGTGTGTGTGTTTATCACGTGAAGTTTAGATCACGCACCTGTCCCAGCTGCTGATGAGCCAGGTGTAAATGTTGTGTGGGCTGACAGGTCCTCCCCACACAGACCGGAGCTGGCTGTGCCCCCCAGCGTACGAGGTGGTGAGGGGGGACACGTAGATGGGGTAGCCAATGGGCTGGTCGCACGAGGAGTTAATCATGTTCCTCAGGGCCTGTTTGGCGTTTTGAATGCTGCCGCGCTCCGGGTTGCGATTGCGCAGGAAAACCAGCTCCTGCTGCTGCCCCGCCCACAGCCCGCGCACACACTCCCTGTTCACCTGCAGGGGGCAGCACAAAGGTGGACAGGCTTAATATAAACAGCGTATCTGGTTCTGGGTGGGGAAAGCATCATTTACAGCAACTGAATTTCATGGAAAAATACAATTAAATAAGCAATAAGCCGACTAATTAAACAAGATAACAGCAGGTAATAAACAGGAAGAGCGGTAACCTTGATGACTCTGAAGCTGAGGAACCTCTTGTTAAGCATGATGATCTTGTACTCGTCGCTGCCGTCATCCATGATGTGGCGCAGCGCCAGCAGCGAAGGCATGTTTGCTAGAATGGCGCTGCGCCACACGGGGTCACCCTCGTGAGATATCAGCATCTTCTCCTCGTTGGCAGTGATGGCGTCATACAGAACCATCGGATCCTCGTACTCATCTGGAGACGTGAAGTGGTCCTGGACGGAAACGCAGATTGCAGGGTTGGTTTCAGTTCAGTGACAAAAAAAAAAACATGTCATTATTGTAACCTCTGGGCTTGTTTTCTTCTTCTGCGAGAAATGCTACCTGATGCAATTTGAGGGACATCCGCACTCCTGGTGCCACGACTCGATTCAGCAGGTCCATATCCGCAAACACCCATTCATCCCTGGGAGACGTGATGCGAAAGTCTCCCTTGAAGAGAGCGTGGAGGCCATAGAGAAACGGCTCCAAGCTGTCAAACACAAAAACAAAAATCACTCTTGCATGTTGCTTGGACATATTTGGACAGTGACAGGCGGTGGTAGCCGCACTGAGAGACGTCGGTGGTACGGCCTGGTGGTCTTACCTCGCAGACATGCTGTGAGAGGCTGTGCCCAGAGCTCTTCTTCCCAGAATGCACAGCCCAAAACAGAGGTTGACAAGTGGAGAGTCTCTTTCACAAGTCACCGGCTACAACGCAACACAGAAGTGAAGATAAATGATGAAATATTGTGGACCAGGAAGAAGTTTTAAATATTAAATCGGATCACTCAAGGTTAAAAATTGAAACAAACAATAACTGTTATTAAATGTGTTTTTCTGTGTTCCTTTCCTTTTTAGAATTTTCGCTTATTTTGTACATAACAAAGACAAAAAAGCCCCAAAGACAAAGTATGAAAAAAGATAGTACAGGCTGTCATATTATCTGCATCTCTATACCACCTTCCTCACATTTCCAGTTTTCTGTATTCAGTTTAAATACATTCAAATTAACTCATTTTTAGTGTAAATGTTGCGGAGGGTCTGACCGTTTGACGCCTGCTGTTGCAATACTGAATCCAGTCCAGGTAAACCATGCAGAAAGAGGAAGGGGTGATGCCGGAGGCCCTGTGGTCGTAGTCCTCATCGATGTTCAGGTTGAAGGTGGGGTCGCTGTATACGTAGTTTGGCCCGAGACAAGGCCGCAGAGCCTCCTGAATGGTCTCATTAGTCAGCCACTCTTCCAGCTTAGAGGATCGACTCACGTAGTAGATGATGCTCTGTTGGCGGGAACAAACGCGCGAACCAAATTACTCAACAACAAGCTTTTAATATCATGAAAACAGACATCAGCGTATGAAACGCAATCCTGATTCTTCGGCTTACCTTGACGTAGTATGTGATGAGGATCTTGCGGAGGTCGAACACTTGCAACATGGAGGCTGCGTTGTTGTCGCTGATGCTGTAGCCCTCCAGCACGTACTTGGTGGCGGCGACCTCCCAGGCCAGCCAGCGCTGTCCAAAGGCGGCGTTGAATGACAACATGTGGGGCAGGTGACCAGGTTCACAGCAGCAGCAGCCCTCGTCCTCCTCCACCCCCTCTGTGATGGCCTCTACCTCCCTCTGCTGACAGTAGGTACCTGGACAGAAGCAGGAGAGGATCAGAGCAGCACAAGCAAAGAGCTTTCCTGGATGTGGTTGTAAAGAGTTAATGGACTAAATAAAAAGACGAGAAGAACAACCATCTATGGGTGCATGGAATTATCTAATTTTAAAATAACTCAGATTTTATAAATTTAGATCATACAGGCCTGTAGTGACAACCTCTTTAGAGAGTGATGCTCATGTTTTTCTTAGTCCCAAACAACCTTAAAGGGAAAGTTCACCCTAAAATCAAAAACACATTTTTTCCCCTCTTACCCATCGTGCTCTTCATCCATCTAGATTATTTTGGTGTGAGTTGAGATTTTGGCTGCAGAGACGTCTGCCTTCTCTCAAATATAATGGAAGTAGATGCACCAAAGAAATACATTTAAAAAACTCTTTTTCCAGAAATCATGACCTGGTTACTCAACATTATCCCACAAACCTTGTTGCGAGCCGTTTTATGCAGGAGCTATTTTCTTTCTACCTAACTACACCCGCCAACCGTATCACCGTGCCGAAGGAAGCGCGTTTCTACTCTCCTGACCATAGTCTGACGTTGCTAGCTTGTGGAGATTAGTTTATAGCTAACCGATACTGCTAGCTAATGTTACAGCTCGGCAGAGGAGGACGCCATTAATGTTCACATCCGGTGCTGTCACGAACACGACCCCTCTCTAGGTCATGATTTCTGGAAGGACACATTGCTGTTGAGTTTTTCAGATGTATGTTTTTGGCACTTTGGGCAACACAAGCCGAATGCCATCAAGTTCCATCTCCAGAACTTGGCAAGTCACACCAAAACAAGTAAATAAATAGGATAAATAGCACTACTGGTTAGAGGAAAAAAATGTATTTCTGATTTTGGGATGAACTGTCCCTTTAATATAAACCTGAAACAATGAAACTGATCTTTTATTCAGAAGAATAAAATGGGTACAGATGAGCAGAACCTTGCAAAATACGAGGATGTGAGCTGCCACTTTTTACAAGAATAGAATTGACTGAGCTAGATCAGCCTGATCTCTATAAATAAAAACGAATCAGTGAGAACACGTGACAGATATGATCAAACCTGCACCAACTAAAACTGAGCACATTCTACAAGCTGCAAACACTGGCAGCCTCCATCACCCCCCCCCCCCAGCTGCTCACCTCTGAACTCTAGACCCCTCAGCTGGAAGGTGACCAGGCCGTTGCCGATCTCGATGATGTGCACCAGGGCGTTGAGGTAGTCCGAGGCGAGGATGAAGCAGTCGCCTGTGGTGTAGTTGCCCCAGCGGCCGAGCAGCAGGTCTCCACACAGGCTGTGCTGCAGCGAGCGCGTCAGGTGCTCGTAGAAGATCGAGTTCAGATTGTTGTCGTCGGCACCTGTAAGAAAAGACCATCACTGTAGCAACAGAGCAAAAATAAAGCCGAGCCAGGTAGAGATAATTAGATGGTGAGTGGCTTTTATGGTGTACCTGGGTTGCGGTCTAACTTAGTGGCAAGTCTGGTGTTGGAATGATCGACTCGCTTCGTGCTGCAAACATGACAAACTAGCATCAGAACTGAATAGAAATACATTAGGTTTAGACTGTGTACACATGTGAAAATACATTCAAAGAGACTTTTTTTTCACACATACTTGTAGTCCCGCTCCCAGAATTTGACAGGTCTGGTGTACGAGGTGACAAACACGGCACTGCCTAGGACAGGATTGAGAGGTGTGGAGAAGATGGCAGAAAAGATGGCCTGGACAAATAGCACAGCAGAGTCTGAAGAAACATGAGTTAAGGATGTCTCATTAACAAACAAACAAATGAGGAAAGGTCGTCAGCGCTCGTAACATGCAGAGTCCTGGTAACTTATTCTGGAAATGTATAATAACACAATAACAGCAACATCTATACAATAATGTAATTTAATACAATAACCCTGCAACAAAAAAGGGGCTTGAAATGTTCAGTGTGTCTCGAGTCAGATTTTGAAGCTACAGTTGGTGCTGATGTTGCAAACTGAAGGATACGGGGCACGGCAAAGGGCTGGGCGAAGGCGTGGAAGGCTGAGCCCCAGGTGATCTGCCAGGGGGCAATGTAGGTCAACACGAAGCGCAGCTTGTACAGCAGATCCCACATCTGAGGATTAAAAGATCAAATGCATTAAAAACACACATCATCTGTATTCATAAGCCTGCACAGACGCTATACCTTTGATTCGGCAGAGATCAAAGAGTAACTTAAAACCACTTGAATAACATCCCTCCGTGCTGCAGTGATGCACAGGTGTGCTCCAGGAAGCCGTGACATCACTGTTGGGTGTGGTTACAGGTGCGACAGAGCAAACATCTGACCACACCCAGCATCAACCGAGAGGGCAGAAAAATTCAGCTTTTCAACCTGGTGTTACTCTTTAACATTAAGCTCCCCAATGTGCACAATAAACTGCAGCTAGAGTAGAATAAAACTGAATTATTTCGTATTATTGGTGACCAAAATCCTGAGATGACAGGGCGTCCTAACCTTGCTGAAGAGGATGGACATGAAGTAGTAGTCGATTAGGAAGGTCTCCGAGAAGTGTGGGTAGTCAAAGTGGAAGAAGAGCGTGGTGAAGCACAGCGTGACGTACTGCTGCGACGGGGCACAGAAGGACGAACGCAGCAACTTCATGCCGGCCACTGAGATGAAGAGAGCTCGGCTGCTGGACGAGAAGGAGACGGAGAGGAAATCACTGACACACAATAAGACACATGGTTAAACCCTTAAAGTAAGGGATGACATGGCATCTCCAGACCCAGATACAAGCGGCTGCCTGCATACACTACTGAAAATATCTCCACATTTACATCGGCTACCATACAGACTGGCTGGTCCACAGGTTGAAAAGGAAAAACAAGGGAAACGACTGTGAGAATACATTTCGTGCATCTTGTGCTTCCAAGCCACAACCTGCAGTAAGTAATCCACCTGGGGCTGGGGCTGGTAGAGCATGTCTATTAATTTTATGTTCAAGGGTTCCAACACACACAGCTAACAGCACACATCCCCGGGGACAGAGAGGGAGAGGGGTAGAATATATGGATGTGAAACAGTTTGGAGACAGAATGAGGAAAGCCTTACTAGATGTCCAGCTCTTTATGGTTCTGGCCGACAGTTCGAGCTTCTGTCGTGAGGTAGTTAAGCACCACAGCCGTGTAGATGAAATATTTCTCCACGCACTGAAGCCACGCATACAGCTTCTCAAACCACATCAACTGAGCAGCATCTGGGGCGAATGGAAAGCAAAACAATTTTACACACTTGTTGTGGAGATCCACAGTCTAGACTCGCTTTTACCCTCATGTTCCCCCTAAAGCTTTTCACAGCTGTGAAATAAATATGGCAGAAAATGATTTAAGCTGAAAAACACTGCGAAAGATAAACATCTTTTGCAATGGGTGATATCTCTGACGTGCCTAGCCGTTATCAGACTCAGGGAATGGAACTGCTCAAGAAGACACATGACATCTGGAAGGAAGATGTAGAGCTGGAGGCTGCACCATCATATTTTAGAACGGCTCGAGATAAAATGAAGCTTTACTGTAGTTCTTTTCATTGTAATACAGCTACTTATGTACTAGTGTTGATTTATGGAGACTAGCAGTGATATTTACTCATTTTATTTATTTAATATGAAGCTGTTTAACTGTACAAACATTTAATTAGTTTGGTGCTGTTGCACTCTGCAAAGAGATGTTGATACTGTTTTTCATCGACTCCATGCAGTTTTTCTGGTTTGCTGCTTCTGTGTGTTATCATTTTAGAGATACATCCACACGCATGTTCCTGTGTATGTGAACGAAGATAAAAGAGCAATCGCACACTCACCTCGGACCTCAAACTGGCTGTACTCTCTGGAGCGGAGCACAGGGTGAGCCAGGCAGAACCATGGCAGCTGCTTCCGGAGCTGAGGCAGGAGATAGTGCGTAATGAAGCCTACAACCCAGGCCAGGATGTACAAGACAAAACTAAGAGCAGGCTGTGGATCGAGAAAAAAGAAGGGAAATTAGCATGAAAAATCTGTGGACATTTTTTTCACAAAAACTCTCTGAGAAATGTGTTGTAAGAGTAGGATCATAAACCCTGTTCCAACTAACTTGAAGGGCGATGAAAACTGTGCTGGCACTGATGGCGAAGGTAATCACAGCCATGAGGGGACACATGACGAGGTCTGAATGAAGAATCTCTTTCTACAAAGAGACAGCGAGTTAAATTTACTGACATGGTGAAATCAAAGGTGTAACTGCAGCCTGTGCAGGAAAATGAGCAGTGATCTTTACCACAGAGTTACGCAGCTTCTCTGGAAGAGGGTCCTTGATCTCCACAGGGGGTTCTTCTGGTGTTCGGTTCTCTAACTCTGGGAATAACTTAGACCGGACCAGTGACCCGATGTAAGTGGTAAAAAAAAAAAAAAAAAGGAACTATGAGAACAAAAAGCTGGGGTGTACCATCAATGTCTACACAGGCTGCATTCAGGCACACTTCTAAGGTCACTTGTATTTTGGCTGCACCCATTATATAATCACTGTAGTTAAACGTGAAATGGAAGAAAATAGATTTATTGACTGCACTGACTAAAATATTGATTCAACCAAATATTTGCACGTAACAAAAACAGGTGTGGCTCTAAATAACAAACAAATCTGGCATACGCTGGGCATTCATGCTGGGCTTGAGGTTTTTTCATGTGTGCGGCTACATGTAATTTTAACTGTTAATCAATCATGGATGTAAAGGCAATATCCAAGACCATTATCGGCAATGTAAAACACAAAATACTGACCACAGGATCGTGGGATCGCTGCTTTGGCGGCTGAGGTGGTAGGATAAGGCCAGGAGTAGGCCACAAAACACAGAGAACAGTACTGGCACATGGGCATCCCCCCACGGTGCCTGATGTTGGAAAACAAAACAACATATTATCAGATTAAGGACTGTCCACATTGATTCTGATCAGAAATACCACACCTCTACTTTCATGTGGAGTGTTCTACCTACGTTGATAGCACCGAGGCAAAATCCATACAGCAGAGCAGCCACCAAGATGCTGCGTATGAGGCTGAACAGAGACGAGAGGGGGCTGGTAGTGGCTAAGGAACAAGCAATAAAGAGAGAAGATCAGGATGAACCTAAACACAAATGATCATGTGCAGTTTCTAAACTGACAGTTTAAGATGCTGTAACACTTTTCTAATTTCCTGCCACAGTGTTATATCATCATCCTGTCTGCTTAGACATGTTCTTACCAGTCCCACCAAAAATGTGCATGTCGATCTGCTCCAGCAGACACATCACAAAAGTGTTGACCTGAGGTAGCAACCCAAACAGGAAAATGACCGGGAAACACAAGGCAAACACTGTGGGGCGAAACAGAAAATGTAATTACAACTCCAACGGCAAATCCAGACATTTGTTGAGGTGTTGTGGTGCCCTGGACACCTCGTATAATGCTGATGTAAGGAGTCATGTTTAATAACTGACAAATGAGCATATCCCTGACACAGAGCAGGAAGTGTGCAGAGAAGAAGGTGACACCATAGAGGGAGAAGGGTTGCAGGCTGCCGGAGCGCCCAGATAGGTCAAAGACCCAGATCATCACACAGCACAAGCAGAAGTAGACCGGCCGACTGTACACTATGATCCAGTTATGGCCCTGTGGAGTAACAGACAAAAACACCAGCCACAATTACACGACAATAACGAGCTGATATGCACAGCTTTAGTCTGTGCGTGGGGGACATTTTAGCAGAAAAAAAGGTAAAACCAGTACTCACATGCATGGGAGAAGCTGCATCTGGTTGTACACTCTAAAACAAAGAGGCAGGAAATTAAACTTTCATAGGTTTCACATACATTTTGCATTACAAAGTGCTTAACTTATAATGTATATGGTATATATTATAAAAACATTGGGGGTTCAATGTGAGCACCCACGTCGTGACTGGCTGATGAAAGCGTACAGTGTAAACACATGTTTTGGTCGTGCAGGAAGGGTGATCAAAATGTGCAGTAAGAGCAGTAAAATCATACAGTCGTTGCACAGATTTAGACATTTGTTACAGAAACAAGGTCAATAACAAATTTTAAAAAATAATGAGATGAGATCAATTTTGTTAATGAAATCTAGAGATAATATACCTTCAATAAAGAGTACTGGCAGCTAGCAATGACCAGGCAGAACTGGAAGACCCAGATGTCCCTGAAAAAGCCCTGGAGCAGCAGTAGGAACCCCAAGAAGGCCACCAGACTGGCCAGCACCACAGCAAACACGTTCTCTCCCACACGGCGGTTTCTGGCAACAAAAAGCAGAGAAATCAATATTTGTGCAACTTCATGATATATGAACATGTTATTTGATGAAGATAATTAACATGACATGATATCAGATGTCCACATCACATGTTTTTAACACACCTTGATTTAAACAAGACAGTATTCTGCTGGGAATCATCCCCATAGTAATAAAGTGAGTCTGGCCTTTCATGAATGCATTACTTAAACAATGGTGCTGCACATCATACTAGAGTGTTAAAATGCATAGTGTATAGGGAAAATGCTATATTTGCAAGAATATTCATTAGCATTAGGGCTGCACAATACATATTGCAATATAAAAATACAGCAATCTTCACCAGATGACCTTAATAACTATTTGGAAAGAATGAATCATTCTAGAGCTTTTTTGCAGCTGGTTTGACACATTTAAATGAACAGGCGTGTCAGTCAGAGTCACGTCTGACAAATAATAATTGTAAACTAGAAGTAAAATAGCTCCTTCAAACCATACAAAACAATAAAGCATATGGCAAGCAGCAGTGAAATGACATTTTTGGTATAGGTGTGGGCATGACGGTGAAAGACTCGTCTCAGAGTCTAGTCCACTTCACAAAGTTTTGTTTTGCCTGCAACCCCATAACACTGTTCAGTTCCAAACCAGTTCACAACCACAAAAAGAAAGACAACTCAAAAATCCGGTCCGGCATTTACCGCAGACCCAGACAAGACTGGAAACTTCTGGAGAAACTCGGACTGGGAAATAGACACATTCACCGGATTATTCCTCCTCCTGACACAGACTCCAGAGAAGAGGCTTATGCTTTACCACGAGTTGGCTACAGTGACGCAGACTTCACGAGATCAGATGCAGGGCGTAAAGCTGTCGTATCTCTCCTCCACTGACCAAAAAACACGTGCGGCTCTTAGACACACTAATAGTTCACTGTGCTCGCCGAGGCTGAATGTCACTCACTAGCAACAAACTCTGTGTACCAAGAACCCTTAGACAGGAGTAAACGATGTTATATCAGACATATTTCTCTTGTAGATTAGTTATGTAAAATGAGAATCTTGTGAGTTTTCCTTTTATATCAGGCAGCAAAAAAGCTGTAGCATGAGTTGAGTTAATTTGCGATAGTTGACATCACATATCCTGCATGTGCACATCGCAATGTCAATGCTGAAAAGATATATAGTGCAGCCCTAATTCAGCATTATTATACTGTGTACTGTGAGTGCTGGTCAACATAAATGATTAACTACTTTTGACATTCTGTCTGGATTTTGCCACCAGAGAACACAGGTTTACTTTAATAAACAGAACAGAACAGAACAGATAGAAACAAAAGGACAAGATGGGACCAAACTGTGGCTCAAATCAGGGTGGAAAACCAGCACCGGCCAGCCAGTGAAATGCTGGTCAAACAAGAAAGTGGTTGGTAGATTTCAGAAAGAAAATAATGATGTATTATTGAGTGGCTGGTTGGCTGGTGAATTGGAACAATTACAGTATCTGTCAGTGGCTAGTAGATGTTCACATTTTAAAAAGTTAATTTCCCACCATGGCTCAAGTGCACTGACATGCATTATTCATTACAAATTAGTCAATATTAGGGACCACAGAGCACAGAACGCTTTGCTTTGTTATGGAGGAAGAAGAGGCCAAACAGACTATTATCTCTCCTCAACTCCAGCAGTTTGACTTACCTGTCCAATAGGGCCAGAAGAGCCAATCGATCATATCGAACCCTCAACCACTTCCCGGGCAGCACCCAAAAACGATAGTACTGTTTGGGTTTGGCTTTCTCCTCAATCATCAGAGTGTTTTCCTGCGACTCCTGTAGAGACTCGTGATCCAGATCAAACTACAGAAGAGGTGAGAGATGAGTGACGAATTCAGAAAGAGAAACAACAAGGACACTCTGTGATAGCTTCCTCTAAGGCAGAGAGTCCTGACTTATTTAGGGTGCACTCACACTAGGGCCAGTTGTTCTGTACTGTGCTGAAGCACAAATTCTCCTCCTCCCTGTACCCCGCTGGCCTGCACTCACATTACCCCGAGCCCAAGTGTACTCAAGCACGGTCGTCCCCGACATATACATCATCACGTTGATGTCCGACATACGCATATACGCGTATACACAGTTGCAGCAGCGCGATGGAGAACGCGCAAAACGATGGAAAACATGGCTCACACTTTAATGACTGTGCTGGCTGTCTGGATCCATCTTCAAAACAGTCAGCACAGTCAAACATCCAGAAATACTGACTGCGCGAGGCTCATATTTCACCACCACGTTTCGCGCGTTGCGTAGGTAACCGTATGCGCCACCAAGTGTACCGTGCCCAAGCACACCTCTTCCAAGCGTACCGGACCAAGGAAGTGTACCGTACCGTGGTACACTTGCACTCACACTAGCCAAATAATCCGGACTTTAGTGGGGAAACATGCTTGGGCACGGTATGATTGCCTAGTGTTAGTGCACCCTTTTATCTGCCATATCAAACATCAAAGACCGCTAACCTCAGGCATTTCCAGAGGCACCCTGCGCACCTGCATGCCCTGTAAGACCACCGGTCTGGGCTGGAGCATGGACAGGACCGGTGCCCCTTCCTGGACCTCAGTGGAGGTGAAGCTTGAGGACTGGGACTGTCTCTCCCTCTCCATGCGAGCGTGACATTTTATGGTATTAATTGTAGTTTTTAGTCGTGGCTTTCTTACAGCAAATTAACTCTTATAGTCTCGGAAAAAAGGAAACCTGGTAATAAAAACTTTACAACTTACTGAACTGGATCCTCATAACCGCCTCCAGCAGGTCCAAATGTGTAGGACCTCTTCACTCCTGTTACACAACAGAAAGAAAACTGAGACTGATACTTTCAACAGGAATAATCAGACACATATGTAGAACTAATAGATGATTCATTTGTGTGTTTGTTTTCCCCACTTTTTCAGCTTTATTTTTATTCATTAAACTCAGTCACAGGACAACCTTGGAACGTAGGAGGAAGAGACAAGGAGAATTTTGTTTAGAAGTTTGTTTCCATTTGAAAAAACTGATACGTCTCTCATGCCTGTCTGAGAAATATGAAATAGCCTAGCTTAGCCTTAAGGCTGGAAACAAAGGTAAAGAGTTAGCCCGGCTCTGTCCGAAGGAGTCTCCACTGGCTGCCTGGCAACCTCATGGTAACAACAAGTTTCCAGGAAGTGGTTCTGCCCCGCCAAGAAACAGTTCAGCACACAACACCCCATAAAGCCTCAACTTGACATTTTTACACTTCAGTTTATATACTAGCCTTTGGACAGAGGCAGGCTAGCTGGTTCCCCAGTGTCAAGTCACTTAATCTGAACCTACAGTAACTGGCAGTAGGACAGACAAGGGAGTGGCATCAATCTTCTCAGACAGGCAT
>JAPZEA010000006.1:12554739-12565691 GCA_029783685.1 Heniochus monoceros | reverse complement strand
TGTGTGTGTGTGTGTGTGTGTGTGTGTGTGTGTGTGTGTGTGTGTGTGTGTGTGTGTGTGTGTGTGTGTGTCTGGATCACTGGATTAGGGATCAGAGTGAGTGCAGCTGTGCTTACTGAAATAGCCCAGCTGTGCTTTTGCAGTGGCTGGTTGGCAAACACCAACACAAGCCTTTTTCACATCGCACATTGTGAAAGCGCAGATGTCACCAACAACGTAAGACCATCAAATGGAATTCAACCATCATTAATTTTATGACCTACACGTGTCCTCTTGGTACTGTGACATGGGGTGTTGGAGCTCAAGGATGCAGCCAGGGGCAGACAGTCATTTCTGAGAGGACCATTATCCCTTGCAGAATGATTGGGTTCAACGATTGTGGGCAGTGTATTGCAGTAACCAGACATTCAAATGCTGCTTCATTGGCAAGGCACACTTCCAAAAGACATAGAAAATATCTCACTGTTTTTACTCCCACATTAAAATATCTGTTTTAATGTTTGAGTAAATGAAAAGGGTGTTCATATTTTTGAAAGCCAAAGAAATTAACAGGAAACGTATGATTTATATGTGTATTTATATATAAATATTAATCTCAGGCATCTCTACAGATTTGAATTATCCTGAAATTTCAAACACAACCTTCTCTGGCATATTTTCACCAGTAAATAAGTCCAGTAGCAGTAGGGAATTCTTAATCCCTTCACAAAGTTACAGTTGCATCCTGCTGCTCATTCGATGACAGTGAAAACAGCTGTGCATCCTTGTATCTTTCAGATGACTCTGCAGCAGATGATATTCTGTTAAAGTTGATGCAGAAAAGCTCATGTGTCCTCCTGGACAGATTGTGAGTGCACTGCATGATTGACTCTTCCCTCATCCTCTTGTTCATTCATGCTTCAACGAGTTTAGTAGTCTCAGGTGATTCCCAGCACAGCTCCACCCACCTCAACTTGAGCAAAAGCATAATTAACCAGAATAACTTAAATCACCTGTGTGAGTGTGAAGGACTTTTAATTAAATTTTCTGTGTTTGCCTGGAGTTGATGAATGGCAAAGCATTTCACAGCTTTCCATTGCCAAATGCCCTTTAAGGTGTGTACAATTATAACAATACAATTAATTTCAGGATCATTTATTGCTGAAAAATTGTGAACCCAAATTAGAATGGCATGCTTGATCCGCTCAAAAGCATTGATGTTGAAATATAATGGTTACTGATCATTTGTAATGTATATTTTTGCAGTTGTGAAAAGTTGTTAATATTGTCTGCATATGTTATGTGTTATTCACTCTGGTCAAGACACGTAAATCTCAATTTACCTAAATTCTGCTTGACTGTAAATGATCTCACATGACATGAACATGAGATATTGTAAATGTTGCTGTTTGTGCAAGAGGACAGTCAAATCCCAATTACACCACTCAGGAGCCAAATGAAGAAGAAAAAAAACATGTACACAGAAAACATTGCTTAAATCTCAAGATCAAAAGTAACTAAAACCAACTAATCCCAGTAGGAGCTTTCCATATTAATGCACAGCGTCAGTTTTATAAATATTTAAAGTCAGTGACACATCATTATCAGAGCTGAAACCCCTGAGACCAGACCAATGAGGAGAAGTTCATGTACGCACTTGCACATCCTTCCTACGTATCCCAAAAATACTCTTGTACCAAAATAACATCAGTTACAATTAGCATTAATAAAAAGAAAAAAGTCAAGAGTTAATGAGAGAGCTACAATAGTAGCCCTATTCTTATATTTGACACATGAGGGTAAAGTACGACTGAATACAGTCTTTAAAAGTCTTGATTGGTGTCCTGGGAATTGGCAAAGGGGATTACATTATGTAAGGCATGAGGCGGTATTAATAGTTAAGACCTTAAGATTAGCTGAGCACGTGTAGCATTTGAATGGAGATAATGTCTGGCTGTAATTCTGAGCTGCAAAAATGTCTGGATCATAGTATTATGGGGTCCTGAGCTGAAGTCATTACTGATGTCAGGTTCAAGCTCAAAGTCCAGATCTAACGCTCTCAGCACGTATAGCGTTTGAATCAAATGAAAGGTTGAAAAAGTGGCATTTGCGCAACATATTATTCTCATGAACACTTCCTTGTTACAATATCCATCAAATGAATATATAGTATTTTTAATTTAAAAATACAAACTCTAAGCACAGGAAACAATACTGTGAAAAATAAGAAGGTGTGAGAAAAAGGAGAGTGAACAAATACTTAAGCATTCAACACAGACAAAGACTCTCCAGTCAACCTTTTGTTCCCATGTCCAGAGCGTGTTTTTTTTTTTTACCCAATTCTGATCCTGCATGTGTTTTAAGAAGGCTTTGCCACGTGTCCATGAACTGTGTAATCATGTCACCAGTGGAGCGACCCAGACATGACCCATAAAGCTACCAACCGCACCAAAATACACCACCATAAGCTTTCATAACAGACAAGGGAGAGAGAGTGAGGGAGAAGGAGTTTCTGATCAGGCTTTCACTTCAATCAGTCCATCCTGAACATGTGTTTCACCTGTCCATTGAACCAATTCTGTATCCCAAAAAAAATGTTTTAGGTAGATTCAGTATAAATAAGATAGCATGTGGTGAATATAGAAAATGTTGGTGTAATTCAAGCATGAATAAGATTACACTGTAGTTGTATAATGTTAAATTGTGTCAAGTACATTAAGCCCCTTGGACAAAGACAGAACAACTGCATAAGAATCAAATAAAAGTAGGAACCCAAACATGCATTGTGCTGGTATGGGAAAAGCTAAGAACTGCACAGGCTCCAGTTTACCATTTTTTATTTTGTCTGTTATTGTCTGCAGGCTGAAGCACCACAGATAATGCGATTAAAGGTTTATTTGGGACAAAAGCCTCTTATGTTGATGCTGTTTTTGTCCAAAAAAAACAACAATGACAGTGTTCCCTCCTACAAAAACCACCATCCCTCGACACAGACATATGAATTATCACAGCCCGCTGAAACAGACGACAAAGCAGTTCTCTTTCCAGCAGCGATGATGAAGACATTGGCGATGGCGCAGCCGACACCACACCTGCTTTTGATTCTTCTCCTATGTACTCCATCTGTCAACTCATCATTCCAGCCTGCCCTGGTGTTAGAGATGGCTAAGATTCTTTTGGAAAACTACTGCTTCCCCGAGAACCTGGTTGGGATGCAGGAGGCCATCCAACAAGCCCTTAACAGCGGCGAAATTTTTCAGATTTCAGACAGGATGACAGAGCTTAAAACTCTGCATTTTCATGTCCAGGCCAATGCTGTGCCAGCTAGATTAAGTTTTCTGATTGACATTAGCAAGCTAACAGACAATTTAGCCTAGCTTACGAATATCTCTGCATTTATGATGGGTAAAATTCGACCTGTTCAATCACCGCCGCCTTCAATCACCTCGGTGAACATGACAACATAATCGATAGCAGCAGCACACTACTGCAAACTGGCTGCCAAACGATAACTGTAAACATCATTAGATTGCTTGACGCTAGTTACCGGCTAATGCTAGGCCGCATACATCAGCATTTCAACCTGGGTAATGTCCCTATCGTTAACTGGATAAATGTAACGCCAGCCTCTAACAACAACTTAGCTTAACCGTTGATCGCTATGTGATGTAAGCTGTTCGTCATTGGCTAATGTTAGCTTAGGTTAGCTCGACAGATTTGATAATTGTGCTCACAGTGAAATGTTCTCCACATTTGGATCTCAGCATAGCTTACAATTAGCATTAGCTGTCCAGCTTGCCTCATATCCTCCTTCCGCATCCAGTCCTTGCAAAATCTCAGAGCTTTCCTTCTCTGGATGCTAGCGAGCAAGGCAATCGCCAGTGTCCAAAAACTGTAGCTTCACTTTTTGTTGGCGTTGGCTAACTTATCATTGTTCTCTGAAAGTCCTCCATCCTCTTTGGCATTAAAGGTACACAGACATGCAGCGGGAACGGAGGTCCTCTCTCATGATGAACGGCAGCTGTTTCTTGGCATTAACGGTGCCTATGTTAAAATGTTTCAACAAGCTAGCTAACTGCATAGCTAGCGCTAGCTAACTACTAGTTGACACACACGCACGGACGCACGCATGCACGCACAGAGAGCGATCAAGCGAGAGAAAGCGAGAGAGAGAGATTCCCATGGCGCTGATTGGCCATATGCACTGACGTCATGGGGAGGGTATACTTTTCTTTCATTTCAAAATTTTCGAAAATCACAGTCATATTTGTGATCAATAACACCAGAGACTAAATCAAATGGATGAAAAAGAGAGAAATACTGCGCGTGAATACCTTATAGTTGCACACACACACACACACACACACACACACACACACACACACACACACACACACCACACACACACACACACACACATATATATTTGTGTTTATCTACAGTATTACTCAGGATTATTGATCACGACAAGCTCCAAAGAAGGTTTAAGTCTAATTTAAAGAAAAATAGTAAAGCCTTTTAATAGTTCCTTTGCATCCATGCAGTCACTGATTTTATCTGCTGCTCTTCTGTTTCATGTGAGGTTAAGTGAATCTGAAAACCAATGTATCGCCATTAAAAATAGCTGTGAGATGTCCCGTCCCCCCCTATCCCCTGTTCCCCCCGTCCCCATCATCTTTGGGCTTTGATGCTTTTACACAGGGGAACCAATGATCATAAATATTGAGAATTAACATATTTGTTGAGGGAATGTACAACACTTACCATGTCAAGTAAATCTAAATTTCCTCACTGAGCTTTGGCAGCTGCAAACCAGAGACAAACAAAGAGTCAGACTTCTGTTCAAGTCCTCCAGCCTTCTGTCTATATTCCAAAATGGATGTTCTACCATTTCTCTTACATTTGTGTAAAACATTTCATTCTGCAGAGATGTACGACAATGACAATAAAAGAAAGAACGGTACATGAACTAGCATCACGGTTGAAAGAGTGCTCTCCTTGGCCTAAACAGGAAGCCAGGGGTAAAGTTCAAAAGTATGGATCAGAGGAGAAGCCATTAAAACACATTGAAAAGAAGCTGTTTTGATACTTTTGACAGAAAAAAACACATGTAAACCTACAGCAGACTTCATGATTCTGGGAGGTTTTTACTGAAATGTTAACTTAAACTCAAAGCAAAATGTACAGGGTCAGACATGACTGGCTACACACACATTTTAGCATAGACCTAACAATATATTTGAATTTGAAACAACCTTGAACCTAAAGGATACTTTACAAATAATGGTGTTTAGCAATACATGAGCTCAGAAATAAGTGTAAACTATAAGGCAAATACTTACAGTATGAAGACAACTTGACTCCAGTGTTAGAGGACCAGAGCCAGAGTGGAAATGGCACAGCAGTTGTCATCTGGGCTTCTCTTGTCATAGCTGTTTTGTTGAATTAGGCATGTGACATCTCAGCAATGCTCTGTATTGGCTTATCGTATCCTTTAGCCACCCTCCTGTGTCAGCACAGATCAGGCCTCACCTACACTAGACCTTACTGACACAACATGTCACGTAGCCCACAGGATTATTCCCCATCAGCCGCAGCACAAATGGGCTAATGGGACACCTGACCCTGCCAGCTCGAAATACAGTCTCTCCAAATTCTTGCCTTTTGTGATAAATCTCATCTGCTCATGTAGAACAACCGAGAGGCGATTTAGTGCTGGCGGCTACAGCCTATACATCACGTCATTCTGGTGTTCAGTGATGTAGACCTCTGGTTTAACCTTTCCCCCCCGTCTTACAGTTCCTTGTCTTCTCAGCAGGGGGTGGTCAAACAACACAAAACATGTTACCGCTGACAAACACAACAGATGATTGTTGTTACCCAAGAGAGAATTTTTTTGCAGGAAATAATCAAGCAAGTTAGGAGACCAAGCAGAGCTAAAACAAACAAACAAAAAACCCTCAGTACTTCTGGATAATTGGATATTGTGCATTTGAAACAATTTCTGCTGCAAGGAATACATGTATTCTTTCATTTGGACAAAAGGCACAAATGAAAAAACTGACTCATGTGCTATAGACTGAAGTTATGTGGTCATGGTATGTCACTCTGTGATGGCTGATGCTCAATACAGTTAGAGTATTCTCAGACTTGCTCCACATATTAAAGAAGCACTCCAGCCATTTAGTGTTGCACTTTGGTAAATTTGGGGGACTTGCAAGAGACAGATGTAAAAGATAGAAAGACCAGGACTTGGCGCAGCAGACGCCAAGATACCCTGACATTAATCACCTAATGAGGTGGAAGAAGTATTCCGATTCTTCACTTGAGTCAAAGTATGTATTATCAGCAAAATGTACTCAAAGTATCAAAACTCAAAAGAACTCATTCTGCAGTAAAATGGTCCCTGGCTGTTCCTAATACATTTGATGTTTTTGATTAATATTACTGCTGCATTAATGTGTATGTTGCATTCCTCTGCTGTAGATGTTTAAGGTTGAGCTTAGTTTAACTACTTTATATACTGTTGTGTAGTTTAATCTACAACAATGCATCATATTCTATAAGATCATCATATGTTTGTACCATCACTGTCCTGTGAGAGCCACATATCAGTTCAGAAAAACAGCCTGTTTTCAGCTTTGTGATGATGCGTTTTCCAGCTACTGGAACACGTCATCCTCCAGTTTGTCAGAAACATTAAAAATCTTAAAATATGGAGATACGTGGTTTTTAATAGACAGGAAGGGTATGAAAAATTGCCATCTGAAATATAACTCATCACCAAAGCTGTTAGAGCAGAGTAAAAAGTGCAATATTTGCCTCTGAGATGTAGAAGTATACAGTTGCATAAAATTGAAATACTCTAGTACAGTGCAAGTACATCGGCTTGGTACTTAAGTACAGTACTTCTGCAAATGTGCTTAGTTATATTCCACCACTGGTCCCCTAATATGGGTCAAGCTTCCAAAACACTGGCTCCTTCACTTGCCAGAGTACAATGTGATTATGTCATAATGATAGAGGATCGTTTGTGCAGTGATGTCACTGTTAACAAAGGCCCTGAGCTGCACTCAAACCTGTCACACTGTGGTGTGAATCACCAGTGACCCGAGCAGCAGGTCAACCGGTTTAATGTTTCCTTTCCATTTAAACTTCACGGGTCCAAGTCAGCCTCTCTAAAACCCTTTTTTTTTTTAACAGAGAACTGAACTGGACGGCAGCACAGTGTAAGGTGCAAAAAAGACACTTAAAACATTTCATTTTATCATAAATAATGAACATCCAGGCATTACTAACACACAAGAACTATGCAGTGAGAGAGAGAGAGAGAGAGAGAGAGAGAGAGAGAGCGAGAGAGAGAGAGAGGGTAGATGATGATGAAACTCAAGTGTAAGACAGATTTTTAAAACACATCATGACCTGCAATTTGTGTGAAACGCTGTTTCTTCATGTTAAATATGTTAACTTGTCTTGTTAGCAAAGTGTGACCTTTGTATAATTACATCACCGTGAATCCATTGCCATAGATTGATATTTGAAACTCTGTTGCTATAGAGGTTCACTTGTGTTCACATAATACACCGATTTATATCGTAACTGAAATCCTGATTCATGACAGTTCACTCTGAATTCCCCGGACTTAGAAACTGTATTATTTTCAATGTGTATCTCCTATAATGTGCATTCAGTAATGAAAGGCTGATAAAGTGCATCTTCTTTGTAAATCTGCAAAAATCAACACACAACACAGGTGTGTACAAAGTATATAATCAAGTGTATTTTCATCTTTATCCACGTTCTGTACACATATTAAGATCCATTTCACATGAACACTATACAATAGCAATGAGTGAGGAATGGAATATTTTCTGAGTGCTGAGCAGCTCATGTTGAATGGCACTTTCATAAAAAAAGAACAAGAAATCACAGAGCATGAATAAGTAAATGTAGACATAACACAGAAAATGGCTTTATATTATCAGATCCATTGAGTAACAGATTCAGCACATATAAAATGCACAATGCAACAAAACACTTGTTTGTTCCGTCCTTGTGTTTTCTCTGCATAATCTGAACCGTAAATAATGCAAAAACATGTTTGCAGCTATCAGAGGAAAGTGTGCTTTTTGTCTGGATTTAAGTAAAAGGCAATCTAAAATGTAATGTGTTAAGAGGAGTGGTAACAAGATACATCGAAATATCAGAGAAATATCAATACAATTCACAAACCTTCAATTATTCATCTCATAGAATAGTCTTTTAGTAACTGATAGAAAAAAAAAAACAATACATGTTTGGCTGCTTTACAAGGAATATCTATGTCTCAAAGATATGTTTACATTTTCTGTGTGCTTTTGAATTATCCCATGACAGTTTAGAGAAAGGAAAAGATCGAGAGAGAGCCGGCCCCCGGTGAGGCCGGTTGGTCCCCCCCCCTTTCCAAGAAGACAAACTTCCTCAAAATGTGATTCCGTGTTCCCCCAAAATTCCTGTGACGTTCGGGCTCCGGCGGTTTCGACGTCATTGCGAGAGCCGTGTCGACGGGGCAGAGCGTCTCAGACATTTCTTCTTCGTCGTACCTGTTCCCCTGCGTACACAATGCTTTTTCAATCTGCTAGCCTCTATATGTACACACAAGCAATGTTCACAGAGAAATACCTTCACTGGTTGTAGACTGACTCATTCACAATTATCCCTACTTGGAATGGCACGTGATGTCTGACATAATGTTTCCGATCAATCATACTATAAGGTTCACTGGCCAGAGTGTGTTGAGTGGTTTAATAATCCCTTTAAAATGCTGTATTTTTGCTAAATATCATGCTTCAGTTATGATACTGCACCAGCAACATAATACCATCTCTCTGTGGACAGAGGCAGAGTAACTAAAACCACATAACATAACATGGAGGCTGCAGAGATGATGTCTCATCCGAATAAAGGCTTTCTTTTTCAGCATACTCAGAATTACTGGGCTGCTCTCTGCTCATCTACCATAAAAATTCAATAACTTGCCTGGTTCTGCCTCATATGTATATCATAATGGGGCCATTGAGACTTGAGATAGAGCATTACAAAGAAGTACAAAGAAAACATTTAGGCAAATCTGTCCGGATGTTCTCAGCATTTTCTTCACTGTACCATGCTATATACAAAGCCAAAGTGGATATGCCTCTTCCTAGCTTGTTAAAAACATAAAAAAAAAAAAAAAATGAGCAAAGAATTGGTGTACGTGGACCGAGTGCACGCAGTGACACAGAGGATGAGTCAGATCTTGAGCCATAGATGAGGATTTTATCACTAATACGAGCTTGGCAACCTTGCCTTTTGAGAGAAATGAAACTGTTAAAAGCAAGACACGATTGCTTTGTGCAGTTGTTTTTTGTGGCCTGTGAAATTTCTCTGATGGTCGACCTGACAAAATAGGGGAGCGAAAAGAAAGCATCATCTCTCATCCTCTTGTCTCAGTACGCACTTTCCTTCTCCGAGCTCAGACGTAATATTCTTTGTCTTTGTTCTTTTTGCCCTTTGTGATTGCCTTGGCCACAGAGGCCGTTGCTGTGCTTTTGTCTTTGACCACTGCTCCGTTGCCCTCCACAGTGGAATTGTTGGCAAAATTGTGGCTCTGGTCTGTCTGGTAGGAGCCCTCGTCCCGGTTGCGGTACTTGTACATGGCATAGAGGAGGATAAGAATGCAGAGAGCAGCAGCAGCCACAATACCAACCACCATCCCGGTGGTGCTACTGGACTCCCTGATCACCTCCACGGCACCGGGTTGGCTCTTTTCATCAGAGGCTGTGGGGTTGGCTGTGGGCACATGGGGAAAATTGGGGGGGTAAGTTAGTCCTGGTGTGTTTCGGGAGGATGGAGGAGCAGGGGGCAGAAGCACCTGGTCGCGGGTGTTCATTTTGCCTGCGGGGATGTGGAGCTGGTCAGGGTTGGTGGTTGGAACATAAGGAGGTAAGGGGCGGGGTTTCTGGACTCCACCCTCACCAGCGGTGGGAGGTGGAGGAAGGACTGTCCTGTCAGTGACCATGGGGGAGTTATTATTGTAAAAGTCCTCGTCATCTGATTCCGTCATCTCCCCAGAGCCGAAGGCCGAGACCTCCACAGGGTCACCACAGTCCTCCTGGTCCGGGGGGCAGGAAGGGTGAGGAGGGAGAATCAGGGACTCTTTGGTGGTTTCAAGTGGGGATAGGAGGGTGGGGGGAGGAAAACATTAGGAGAAAAAGCATGAGTTCAGTCATTCATTTAGTATATAATGGAGACATGAGAGCAGATAGAAACGGTGCCAGGCTGACTGGGTCGGCCGTCAGCCTCCGTTTTCCCAGGAGATCGTACCCAGTGGCAGGCAAAATTGCATCGTGAAAGCGAGGCTTATTAGGGAAACAATCTAAACACTGATGGTGTCATTATTCTATCGCCATTACGCTGCGCAATCAACATATTCTTCATAATGACACGTTAAACCAAAAAAAACTTGTCTCTTGGCAGTTCAAGCGAACGAAGGCACTTTAGTTTTTCCTTTAATTTGTCACCCATCTGTCAATGAAAAGTGAAGGAATCACGAAAGTTTAATTTAAGATTTGATGGTCGTCCATCCAACGGTAAAAAAAGACAAATGTGAACGTCATGGTGGTGCTGCAGGAGAAGTCAGGGGATCACCAAAGTCATTTGGACTCATTGTCTCGAAAATATGAATATCTGCAGAAAAATTTGTGCCCATCCATCTGGCAGATGTTGAGATATTTCATGCCAGATCAAAGCGGTGGAGAAACAGGCCAGCACTGACATCCGTAGAGAAAAGATTCCAAAACTAGATACAAAGAGGACATATACATGCTTTTGGCATGTATATGTTGTTTTTACAGTCCACTAGAATAGATGCTGTTAGCAGTTTAGCCTCTTTAAATATAAATGCAGCTGTACATACACTGCTGACTTGTAAGGCATTTTAAACTCCCTTCCTA
>JAPZEA010000006.1:12363688-12374870 GCA_029783685.1 Heniochus monoceros | reverse complement strand
GGTGCCAAGTTTAGAAGTCTTCACTTTTCTACCATTTTTTTTTTAATCTTGCGTTTTATAATTTTCCTGAGATCAAACAAAAGTTGTTTTTGGGCCTTGGGTCATGAATCCAGCATAGAGTTACTGTACTGTCTGAGTGACTACCTGTTTGTGTTTGTGTAAGATAAACGCAGACTTAAGATTCAATGAGAGTAAAAGCAGCGAGCTAACAGGGCCAAGCTGCTGGCATACTATTTCATGCCGTGTTTGGCTTCCCCGACTGGCATAGGGTGGAATAAATCAGCACACGCACACATGCACACATACACAGTGCCCTGCTTTAGCCACCATATTGGACTGAATATTTAGTGTCACGGCACATCATATTTCTCCTGAGGACTGAAATGCATGAAGCGTGAACAGAATCCTTGTTAGTGTCTCTAAACGGACTACTGAAAACTGAGAGGGAGACTTTTTGTGTACATGTACTGTATGTGTGTGTGTGTGTGTGTGTGTGTGTGTGTGTGTGCAAAAACTGTAGCCTACACAGAAAGTTGGCAGTTTTCCCTCATCCAATTCCAGCATCTGAGCAGCAGAATTTTGACAGTGGGAACAATTAACATTAGCGACCAGAAATGAAGTCGGCAGCCAGATGCAGCTTCACAAGAAATCCATACAGAATACTAAATCTAATCATTGTATGTGTCTGTGTGTGAGTCCGTGAAATAGCCACAGCGTGTCTGTCTGCTTGACTTTTCGGTAATGGAAATGACAGAAAGGGTCACACAATACAAAACAGCTATGACTTCCCTCCATCAAATTCCTTTTATGCCGCTAACTTTAAAAATTCATATTTCACCCAGGCTGGAAACAGTATTTGTCTGTGTCAGCTTCCCTATAAAAAAAAAAAAAAAAGACTCAGTCTGTGTTTGGCTGTATGTGTCGGCTTTATATTGTTCAGTGGATGATGGGTTTTCTTTTAGTCTTTAAATATATCATTGCATTTGTTTTAAATGTTCAGCTGCAAATCACTCCACTGTTGCCAGAGGAGGATGTCATGCTCTGCTGTTGTCTTATATTGCACTGTTTTGGTGTTAAATCTGAGGTGGACTCATTTGTAATTGTCCAGCGAGGCTGCTGTGAACAGACCACAGTGATTTCTGTTGACAGTTGCTATAATAACATGTGGAGCAAATGCTGGATGTGTTCATCATTGCCACGTGGAGCAGCTGTTCAGCCGGGTTAGAGTGGCAGTGTTTTTGCATGTATCTAATAAAGCAAAAAAAAACAAAACAAAACAAAACAAATGAAGAAAGCACATTGCACTGTTGGATATCAGTAAAATATAATTCTAATGATGTATTTTAAAAACCAATCGAGACTCATGTTTTGTCACTTGAGAGCTCCTCTGTTCCACCTGCTCCAGTTCATCCTGTCAGCTGCAGGATCGTTTTCTTTATACACTGTTTGAAGTGATAATTAAAAGAATGGCAACAGTGGACAGCACTATTAACAAAAATAGCTTTGTCTTATTTGGAAATTAACAGTTTTGTTCTAAATCTTCTTTCCATTTTGTGTTTTTTTATTGGTTGTCATCCTCTTTCCAGATGCAGCGCTTTTATCTGCACCAATCCCCACGAGACGCAACGGTAATGGCGAAGCTAAAAATGGCTGATAAAAGAGAGACTTTAGCCTGATCATAGCCTGTCTGGACGTTTCCTGCTCGTCTTGTATTACAGTGAGATTGTATTTAATCACTCAGAACGGTTTCAAGCCAGAGAACGGACTCTGTTACATGTAAAATCTTTACATGTAACAGAGAATCCATAAATATCATGCAGCACAATTCCCCATCTCTCAAAGGGGACCAGAGTTCAGGTGTATTCGTCAAGGTTGACTCTACTTTTCTGGCTGGATGTTGGAGACAAATTCCTTTAACCCAGGGAGGAGATCAGCCACTCTGCTAAACAGTTCGCTTATCTACACTTATGTGGCCAGGGTTTAGTTAAGTTTGCTTGGTTTTTTAACCTCAGGTTTCAACTTTCCTCGGTCCTGTAGCCCAGGGGCTTAATCTTAGTTGACGAGAGGTTTCCTCTCGGTTAGTGAGAGCCACAGTGTTTAGCCATCAGCCCTTGCCACTGACTTTGATTAATCCTTCATGGCCCAAGAACTGAAAAGAAAAGCTGGGGGTGCAAGCAGGACCATCTGGAAACCTTCATAAACATGCCTGTCTTTCCACGCTCTCCAAAGGATTCTAGGAAAATCGTAAAAATGAAAAGAGAGGTCCCCATTGCACCGTTTTTTTTCCTCTTGAGGCACCCTGTGCATATGCAGCAAACAGAAAAGCGCTCACACTGAATCCCAGCCCTGCGCTGCACCTCACAGCCCAGCCCGAAAGGCTGAATTGTGTAATGAAATACATTTTCAATTGGCCTGTCTGTGGTGCTGAGTTATATACATGTCCCCCTAATTTATGACAAATGTTGATAATTTACCGCAGCTTGGCTTAATCTTTTTCACTTCTGCAGTGCAATTGAACAGAAAGGCATCGCGAAAACACAGGACAGAATCTGATTCTGTGCAGAGAGGAAGCCAAGGCACTTATTCAACAAGCGGTGGACTGGTTCCATCTGGACTTTGTTATGGCTTTGTGTTTTCACTCTTAAAAGCAATGTTATCAGGATAAAAAGTATAAATTATCGAGCCTTTTTGGGGAGTATGTCAGTGAGCGAGAACAGTGTGCAGACCGGGTGCAGACCAGGAAGCGAGGCAGATGAAGGGACATGAAAAACTAAATTCATATCATAGCAACATTAAGATGTAATCTCGATCAGTTATGTTAATGCTTAATTACGTTACAAATGTAAACTAGCTTGTTTAGGCCTCAGATACATGCAAAACTCTTTCAGTCACACATATATGTGAAAAAAAATCTAATAAATGACCATAAACTAAATGAAGTGCTAGCAGGGCAGCAGTGTGTCAACAGGTGGCACCAAACTGCAATACCACACAGGGCCTTTTAACTCTTTCTTTTATTAGAAAATGTAAATCATCACAATTCAAACAAGCAGGAAAATGAAACTGGGGCCGTAAAAATCGGTCGGATGGGAAAGTGATAAATGTCTTAAGTACAGCCCGTTCAGCAGACACATAAAGAGGATGGTATCTGTAATAGCTCTGCCACCCAGACATGCTTTTCCACAAGTCAGTTTTATGTACCAGAAAAAAGCTCTGAGAGCCCCCCTCACCTCACCTCCCGACTCCTGGCAGGGAATGTCTGACATGTCTCCTGTTACAGCTGGGACCGAGATCTTTTATCTCTATAGCCCAATTCATATTGCATGCATTCTTACTTACACTTGCGTGGACCACATTATGTTCCTTTCTGTAATCCTGAAAGGCTTGGCTATTCTAGATGGAATGAATAGATAAGATAAACAGACAAGGAAACAGTACAAAAGAAAAATTGGTGAGTGTGGTTTTGGTTCAATATGAAGCTGTTGACAGCTGGGTCTGATGTGGTGAAAGAGGATGTGCAGCGATGGTTAAGATGATGCATGCATGAAAGAAAAGAAAAAAGACTTTATTTGTGTTTTTTTTTTTAGCTATTTACATTACGGGAGTAGCGGTATTGAATAATGGTATTAAAGTCTGTAGAAAGTGGAGCCGGAGACAAATTACACCAATAATAAAGCAAGATAAATGTTGAGACCTTGCTTGCACTCATTGCTTTGCTACAAGAAGGATCTGCTACATGCAAACATTTGCTTTTATATTTGTGAAAGATTGATACTTTCCTATTTGAATTTTGTTAATTACACAGAATCCATGTTTTCATTTTCAGATTTAGAAGCACAACATATTTTGACAGGGGCTCAAGTCCGGACAAATGTAGCAGCAATGAAAGAAAGGAAAGAAAAAAACCCCCAGAAACAAACGAGATAAAGGCCAAGAAAAGAGAGAGAGAGAGAGAGAGAGAGAGAGAGAGAGAGAGAGAGAGAGAGAGATGGATACGGGAATAACGCAGGGAAGAGGAGGGTTGAGAAAAGGTTTGTCGACAGGATCTTAAGTTGGAAAATATTTCAGCTTGCCAAAGCCAACAAAAAACAAGCACGCACCAACTTCCACACATACAGTATAGGCACACCCAATCAATGGCAACATCCAACATCTGTGTCTCCAAGCATTTTGTACAGAGTTCAAAGTGAGCCAAAGAGATTTCATGTCAAATACCCAAAGAGGAATTAAATTACTATTTACTGTGGGTAGGACGCACCAAAGAACCCATTATGAATGAGAGTGCACTTAAAGCTTTTTTTGAATAGAAAATTATCCACAATTCAAACACCTTCAGTATGAAACAGGAATGTTTAGAAATGAACAAAATGGAGCCTGCCAGGAACATTAATCTACCACCCACTCTCCAGCAAGACTGCCACTGCCACAACCAGTGTGTCTTCTTTTATATTCTTGTCTCCTATTACCATTTTTCAGTCACATAGCTGATATGCCTGGTCTTGCCTGCCTCAATCGTCTCAGCGCTGAAGTGAAATCAAAGAGCAGCCCAGTGTGTGTGATTGCACAACAGCTGCTCACGCAGAAGCAAAGTGCACTTAGGAAGGGCAGGGTATGGTGCGGGTGCCTAAACGGGTGCTGGTATGGGCCTTGGCGGGCACCAGAATGTGTGCAGTTGGCAACAAAGTGACACATGGTGTTTTCCGCGGTGCAGCTCCAGACAGGGCTGTTCTCCGCTCTGTCTTTTCAGAAGCAGCTCAGGCTCAGCGTGGTGCTCTGAGGAGGCCTGTTGCTTTGATTTTCCCACTCTGACCGGAGAAGCTTTTGTTTACTGCATCCCTGTGCTTGCATCTTTCCCAGCTGGTAGGTAGGGCCGCGACAGTCACAGACGAGCCGCAAAATGCGAGGAGGAGCAGGAGGACACCTCTGCAGAAAACTTTCAATGACACTGTCGGTTTACTCCTGCAGGGACGTCCGCTTAGCTGCCAAAGATTCAAATCACTGAATCACTTAGTGTAAAGGGAAAAATCCACCACATGTTTCCAGGACATATGGTCATCCACTTTACAGCCACGCAACCTGGTTTCATCTTTTGTCTAAAGTCTCCTGACAGACAGCAACACTGGTGGTAAAGGTCAGAGGAGGAGATTTGTGACTTGAAGGTGTCACATTTGAACCTGAGGGCCGGTAGGAAGAATCTATGAAAATACGCTCTTCTGTTCCTTCAGTATCTGCTGCTGAAGTGCCATTTAGCAAGACTTTTGCTCAGCTAAAGCAGCTCAGTTACCGGCAACCAGTGATGTCTCCAGCTTCTAGTTTTTAATCCGGATAAAATGGAGCTTTTGTGGCTGAAAAACAGCCTATATGCTCATTTTGCTTAGTGTGTGGTACTGTTTTACCACTGCACCAGGATTTATCATGAGGGATCTACGCACTTATTAAAGTGCCTGGTTTAAGTTTAGAGGACAAATTAATGTACTTCATGAAGATGGCCTGATTTAACTGCAAACTACGATGTGTGTTATTTACAAGTCGACTGATTTATGCGTCGTCCCCTCCGGCGGATGAAGCTGGTTCAGTCAGACAACTCACATTTGAAATGTTTATTACAGCTGAAGAGCATAGTTCATCCAACCACATCCTTCCCCGTAGATATGTTTACAGAGAGATATAGAGGAGTGATGGGAAAATAAGTTAAAATAATATATGGCCGGAGCCTGCAGGTGGATGCTAGCAAATTGGGAGGGTGTGTTTGGTGGATGACTGTGCAGAGTAAAGCATGTCACGGGTGTGTAAAGCAGTGCAGCTCAGGTTGACGGCCTGAACTAGCTCACAGGCGTCGTTCCATCTTGTGTACAGGAGGAAGTTATTCAGTCTCGAAGCTCTAGCTTGAAAATGTGACACAGAATTTGTCCGACCTCCACAGTCTGGGTGTGAGAGCTGTGGGGAGAAGCTAATTGAACCCAGCAGGAATGAGCAAGTTTAGGATTTAAATCTTCAAACTCCGAGATTTCTTCCCTTGTAATCAGAAGAATTTAATAAAAATCGGGAAGACGTGATACTGTGAGAGTGGAATTTTGGTTAGGAAGTGCAGCACCAAGCGAGCAAGAGATGCGTGGCTCACCTTTGGCCCCTCACATTGCCCCGTCATTAGCAGCTCTTGGTCGGCTCTTTGTTGGCAAGCCGCTCAGAACGCATGATTTATTTCATCGAGCTTGTGGCTCCCACTTTCCTTTTTCTTTTTTTTTTTTTTCCCCCCAAAGACTCGGTTTGTTGTTGGAGCAGCTGATAACAGCAGAGCCAAGAGAAGATCCCCAGCTGTCTGTTAAAACTGGGATTAATTTCATTGAAAGTTCTGGAGATCAAAACCTTTATTTTAATGGCATTTAATGACTATATTTTCCACATATAACTGGTTCCACAGGATCTTCTGGGGAAAGGCAGTTGAACAATAAATTACAGTGTATACCGGTTTATGTTAGGTGCCACCAAATCTTCTATAACCCGGATTTGTCAAAGGGATACTAAAGTTAGGACACTAGAAGCAGCAAAAGTAGCTGGTTTGGAGAAGAAAGAAGAACTCTTTGGCAGATTTAGTGAGCCACCAGGACAGGAAAGACAAATGAGAGGCTGGCTACCTGCAGAAAATTCAACAATAACAATTCAGCTGAAATGGTGGTTAATTGTAAACATTGACACTGTGGTCTAAAATCATCATGAACATCACATCCCACGGATTACATGTCAATGGTAGCCACACATTCCGCAGCCTATACATTATTTAGAATTAAAGCGCGTAGGAGTGCACACCTCTAAAATGCCAAGCCGTTTTTTACATACCCTGTAATAGCTGTTAAACACATACGCATTAGTAGACTACTGTTGCTTGTAGGTCAATCTGATAGTTGACAGATTTATTTTCACTGGAAATTAAGCTGATTTTCTTGTTTTCTAATTAATTTCCTCTGAAGATCAATTTACAGCCGTGCTATTAAAATGTTTGTTATACTTAGCTTTACTTAGTGATCATAGTTTTTGCAGGTGTTTTTCCTGTTTGGTGTCCAATTGCTTCAGGGTTTTCTTTTTTTCTGCCTTAATATATAATAATTTGATAAAATTAGTTATCAACAGTGCATTTTATGTGTTGTTTGTAATGCATTTCATTTTTATGCCAGTTTTTGCTTTCATTGTTTCAACTTTAATTAATAATTTAAGGTTGATGTACTCAATTTTTTCATTGAACAATGGATCATATTAATATGTTTAATGTGAAAGGTGTCGCTTGTAGTGACAAACCTGCAGAGAATTATTATGTGACTCTACAGTTCCCCTCAGCTTTACAGAACATTTCAGCATCTTTCGGCTCATTGTTTTGGGATTTCTGCCCACAGCTTTATTATTCTGGTTCAGTCTCACCACTCTCATTAGCATCGTCTCGAGATACAGCAGGCAGGCATATGTACATATATATGTATTATATATGTTTATTTGATGTTATTAAATGGTTCCTGTAATATTGTGTATTTGTAGTGTAAACAGTAAATAGTTTAAGGAGTGTAAACATTCAGTTTATCAGCAGCATTATTATGATCAGCACTGATATGATATTTTATTGCTCATAAATGTTAAAATTATTAGTATAATCAATCACTTATTAGTAGCTCCTTTTCTTCATGCCTGCTCTTCTGCTCGCCATCTCTCTAAGGCCACATATCTTTATCTTCATTCAAAAACCATCTAAAACGTCGATGTCTGGACATACAGTGACTGACTTTTCTTCAAAAATGCTCTGACCACCCGGTACGAGGGTGGTCAGCCAGAAAGCACAGCAGCAGTGCTGTCAATTGAGAGACAAATCCTGTCTCCATCTCCAGACCCCTTAACCCCGAGGGGCGGGCTAGTGAAATAGAAAGATTATGGTGACGGGAGATGCTATTGTAGGTGGGAAATAGGGGACTGGACCAAAGGAGGATGGGGTTTGAGATGAGTGGGAATAGGGAGGGGCCACATCCCTCTTGTATACTAAAGCAACATGCAGGATGGGGGTGGAGGTGGGGGTCGGCTGTGGAGGATGAGGAGAAAGTCTAGACTGCATTGACCCCTCTGAAGCCAGGTTTTCTCTTCAGGTCAACGTTGATATGGAGAAGATAATGGAAAAGCTTGGGGGAGTTTTCAGATAAAAAACATATTGGTAGACAGAGTGTCCTTGTTCTTGCTTCTATGTAATCCCTAACTGTATGTGGAGGTAATAGCTTGGAAGAGATGGGAAACCTTTCTTCCGTCAAAAAGGGGACAGGAAACCTCAGCTGCATGGCTTGATGCTTGGATCTGCTGCCATTGTACACCGAGGGTTGTTTTAAATGGCTGACTTGCTCGAAGCGAGTCCTTCCATGCTTGCCCTCCATACATTTAACTGTACAGCAGCAAAAGTGCTCGCCAAAACAGGCGGTTAGACCTCTACAAACATGCACTATACAGTACATCCCCCATAAGAGTTCTGAATCCCTTCGTCATAGCATTCTGTACAGGAATGATGATTTGTAACCAGCCGTAAATTACCCATAAGGTTCAACGAGTGTCCCTGTGCTTGGGGTTCTGCTCCTTATTATTTCCTTTCCAATGACACATCGCTCAACTTCCACTTAATGACTCAACTGTGAGCACTGACAGTTGACAGCGGTTGGTTGCCTGGGGGCCCCACGCTGAGAGAAGGGGGTGGCGCGAGGCGGATGAGGTGGGATGTAATCACTCCCTGTAATTTGGAGGAAATCCACTGAGCTGCACACAGTTGAGATGAAAGCACTCCTCTTGTACCGTCTCTCCACAGCCACCAAGCTCCACTGCTTGCAAAAGCCTGAAAAGAGAGGTTCAGAGAACCAATTCTGCCTGGTTGGTGTCCCCCAGGGGTTAGTCCTGGGACCATCTCAAATCAGCTACAGCCCTGGAGCCATGTTCTATCCCCAAGGAGTGGCACCGCAGACAGACAGTCAGACTGGCCGTCCTGTGCTATATGGCCCAGGCGCAGCCAGCTAGCACACAACTCTCCTGAGATCCTCCTTAGTGGGAAGGGAGCTCAGTGGAGCTTATGCTGAGGGTTCTGCTTGTATCCGGCTGTCTCTCTGTCTCTCTGTCTGACACCCTCCTGTGTCACCTTATCCCCTCTCACTTCCCTTCAGTATCTCAATCTGAAGCAAGGAGGGAATGTCTTTTAAAGCCCCACATCCAGTCCTCCTTTTTGTCACATTAAAGAAGGAAAAATAGCCTTATATAAGCCTTAAAATAAACAATTTTCAACAATATGACAAGCCTGTGTGGACAAGTTTGCCTCAAAGCATCCTGTCATAAAAAAAAAAATTATGTGCACAGTAACTAGTAATTACATTTTGTTAACCTCAGCATGCTTTATTGTCTTGGCTGTCAAAATGACAGTCAATTTCACAAGAAAATTTGGCTCAAGCCATGAGCAGATCGCCCAGTTTGATCACTTTGTCACACAACACTATCCTACCAAGTTGTCAAAGAGACACTGTAGTGTTTTAGCTTGATAGATGGTGAATGGTGCTTATACAGGGAGCCACTCCAGTGCGCCCATAAATATGCATCGTGACATTTGGAACAAAGCCGCTCGTCCTCTCTTTCCTGATGAGCTCTGCCTGCATACTATAACATATTGCAATACTGTCACACCTTGTGTTTCATAGCCAATCTCTCTGTTCATCAACTTGGCAGATAACCTCTAGATGCTGACAGATGATATGGGGGATGGCATTAGGCCTCTATTGTATGCAAAACCAGGAAGTGAATTTCCAGCAGGGATGCTTATACCAGTAATTAATAATTAATCCTCATTAGTTTATGATGTATATAATGTATGGCTGTATGAATATTTAAAAAGAACATACATGGTATATTTGAATGAGCCTGTTCTCCAGACAGCTTGGGAAAAGTCAATCAAATTTCTCTATTGATCGACAAAAGGTCAGAGGTGGAAACATGTTCTCACATTCGCAGACCATAATCTGTTTGGCCAAGTGCAAAAGAATGCTCTCTGCTCTCACTGTAGCATTAAGAACATAACTGGTTTCTTTCTCCAAACACCTCATTGCTTTAGAAAGGAATAAATATCCAAGACAGCCAGGAGCAGTTCCTTTCAAATCCCACACACACGCATATCTCTCTCTCTCTCCGCCATCTCTCTCTCTCTCTCTCTCTCTCTCTCTCCCTCCCTCCCTCTCTCTCTCTGTCATTTGACCAGCAGTGCTTCCTGCCACTGAGGACCTGTGACTCAACAGCCAGAATACAGCACCGTTCTCTTGCCCACCCTCTTGAATATTCATAGAAATAAAAGGAGTGAAGCTCAGACCCATCCATCTTGTATTCATCCGCATTTATATAAAATAAGGAAGTGTATATATGTGCGTGCTGGCAGGGGGGGTTACAAGTAGTGCTGGATGTCCAAACGGGTGCTGCGGGAGAGGGGGCGTGGGGGCTGTTTTACACTAATTTCTTTATCCCTTTCACAGGAGTGCCATGTTACAAGAGAATTCCTGAGGCGAGCCAATGGCCCGATAAATCTGCCGGAGCCTCTCTCTCAATTTGTCTCCGTGGAATGTCAGCTGGCAAGCGCCCAGACACTGAGAACCTCTTTTCACAATGCGCCAATCTAACAGACGAGATCCCATGTTGGAGCTACAGTACAAGGACTGGCATGGATAAATTGCCACGTGCCTTATCTAGGTCTCTTTATGTCTAACTGTCTGAGGTCTTGCTCCTCGCTCGGCCTCCGAAGGCCACTTCCCTCCCAGCCCCGCCGGTTAACCTGAACGGCCGAGCGGGCGACATTGACAAAATGCAGGTGTCACCAAAGAGGAAGCCGTGATATGACACAGATGCTGTGTCAACCCGTCGTACTCCATATGACCCACAGTGTGAACAGAAATTGTCCTGTTTGGTGTCGTTCATCACTGCGTGGCGCTTTCTCCCACATAGCTCGGTCCAGGTGGTGGAATGGCAGAGTGGGAGAACAGACCATGTTTGTGTGAAGATGCAACAACTATCTCTCTCTTTTTCTCTTTGCCTTTCTCTCTCCCTCCCTCCCTCCCTCCGTCCCCTCTCCCTCTTCCAACAGACTGCTGTAGCACTCTCTATACTCTATTTAAAGGTTGTAGGTTAGCAAACAGCAAGA
>JAPZEA010000006.1:12232252-12245409 GCA_029783685.1 Heniochus monoceros | reverse complement strand
ACCACATGTTAGGAGATTGATTCTGTGTAAAAGCATAACTGGCGCAGACAGCGGGGGGAGTGGTGCAGGAAAGCTTCACGAACACCAATCATCATCAGCAGCAGCAGCCGCAGCAGCAGCAGCAGCAGCAGCGTGAATGTGCTGCAGGAATGAGTGCGAGCCACTTTGGCATTAACAGACCGACTTATTGTCAGTCTGATTGTAAGTTGCGTGCTCATGGGTCAGCTGATAGCATGCATGACTGAGTGTCCTTTATGAACTGCTGCGTGCTCCATTATGCCAGAGTTTGGACTTTTTAGACTTAATCTAGCCCCATCTACAGGTGAATCACACTGAGTTCATTATGTCAGCTGGAAAACCATTGCTTAAAATAATGTTATCATTGAGGCAGCCTGCATAGCAGCAGAGTTCAGTTGATGTGTACTTCATGCTACTGTGAGTCATGGTTTCTCTCTGACATGAATGGACTTTTTTGTTTTTCTTTTAGCTAATGAAAAGGGTGAAAAGACATTTCTGCAGACAATAGGCCACCACTGTCGCGCTTGCACTCGATGAGGGGCTAAGGTTTATGCCGTCTGGCAGAAAACGTGTGCTCGGCCCCTCAGATTTACTGCTGTGTCTCTAATTTCAGCAGGTTCACGTATTTAAGTGAGAGCCAGGGTCATAAAAAAAAACAGAGAGGGAGAAAAGAAAAAGTAAAAAAAAAAAGAAAAAAAAAGAGAAGGCCTGGGTAGGTGGTAGCTAAATCAGTGAGAGCACAAAGAGGCAGGCGTCTGAGAGGTATTGACCCTCCATTGATCGTCAGAAGCTGCGTGGTGGTATTGACCAGATAGAGGAGAGACCCGGGGAGGCAGCACACAGCTCCACCGCTGAGAGAGAGAAAAAACAGAGAAAAACAACCATATACACTGCCTACTCTGACCTTGTGGGCCATCACTGTCCTACAGCCCACACCACTCTACCCCCACCTCACACACAGAGATACGTGTGTGTGTGTGTGTGTGTGTGTGTGTGTGTGTGTGTGTGTGTGTTTGTGTGTGTGAGACAGAGACCCCTGCAGAGAACTATGCAGAAAGCTCAGCTTTATCTTATTGAGGCCATTTCCTATCGTGCCTCTTCCGAGGCTTGCAGTGTAGTGCCGGTAAACACTGCGGCAGTTAACCGTCCACGGGGCCTTCTGCTGCCTCTGCTGCACACACACACATCCTCACACACAAACCACAAAGTCCCAGACACTTCCATATGTAGAGCTGGGCCTCTGAAATCATCAATATTTGTAATGATCCTGACTTTATGAATTATTACCTCGTCGACAAGTTTCCACACTGCAAACAAAACAAAGTGTTAGATTTTTTTTTTTTTTTTTTAACACCGTAGTTCAGTGCAAACACTAATTCAAAGATGACAACAGGTGTAGCGGCCATTTTCCCAGAGAAAAGGTGGCGCCCCTACAGTAATTGGCAAGCAAACACAGGTAGCAGAGAGTTGGGTGGCTGATGGCCGAATGGTTGATTGCGGAGGTGGAGGTGGGGGGATTGTTGTCTGGTGACAAAGAGGAAGCAAGGAGAAGACACGGAGCGAGGGACCGAAGGTGCATACAGTATTTTGTCACTAATGGCCTTAATGCTGGACAATAAACAAGCATTATTTATCTGTATATATGCATAAAGAGGATGTGTATCTGCACCGTGCAGCCGTACAGGAAACTGAGCTTGCAGCTCCGAGCCCAGGAAAGTCATGGGGTAAAAAGCAGGAGGAGAGGAGGGGGGTCATTAAAGTGAAAACCAGGAGCCACATGGGAAGCAGAATTTTAAATGACTCCCCTTGTAGCAAGACCAGCCCAACAGAAGGACTAAACCTTCCTCCCTCTCTCTCTATCCATCTCGCTCTCTCCCTCGCAGAGATGCAATTAATTCGGATAGAGCGTGCCAAGTGTGCAGAGATAGAGCGAGCGGGATGCGCCCTCGCACATGCCGGAGGGAGGACAATTTCGCATTCCCCAGAACAAATACAGATTTGGGGCTTTCGGTCCAGCACGTCGTGACCAAACTTCATCTCATCATTTCCACCTTGTCTCTCAGAGTTTTTCAGCCAGCACTCAATCCTTCAGACAAAAAAAAAAAAAGCCTTCCTCCTGCACTGCTGCAGTAACACCACCCAAACTTTTTACACCCACCACACTCACAAGCCAATCAGTTAAAAATGCTGCATTAACCCAGATTTTAAACCGACTCTGAGAACGTGGAAGTGGAGGCATTTGTGTTTTTTCGATTGCTTGTTTATATCCCTCCTCCGACACACAGTTACCCAGCTGTTGATATTTCTCAAGGCCAGGATCGCAGAGCTGCAGGTGGGAGTGCCAAGGGTTGGGGATGGTGTGGATGGAGGGCGAGTCACGTCATGGTACACAAAGCACGTACCATGCAAAGTGCAGGAGGGAGTGTAGCTCAGGGCCAAGGAGGCCATCGATACCAGGGAAATTGATCGTAATCAACCAAGTTACAGAGACTGAGCAGGGATTGGCCGGTGACTATCTTTCCCCTCTTCTCCTCCTACTCCCTCCTCCCCCTCTTCTTTTTCCCTCATCTTCTTCTTCCTCCATCTTACGCTGTGCTTCCTGATGCAGTTTTCATCCGCACTGAGGAAAATACAGTTAGTAAGCAATTAAAAAACCGACTCTGTGGGATGTAAATACTCCAGAACACGTAGTGACAGGTGTGCCCGCTTTGCTCATCCAGTCACACAAGCAATTCTTCATAAGTTGATTTTTGTTATTTTTTTTTGTTACTTCATTTTGTTGATTACAACTTGTGCCATATTCCCTCTGTCTAAGTCTGTTTGATCAAAACAAATCAAAAAGGAACCACACAGCAAGAAAACCGCTCTTGAAAATCGGCCACATCGTCTCTGCTGTGGCTCCACTATAATTTCTCATTTGAAGACAGTGGCATACCTGGCAGTGCAGCTGCACCGTTCAAAACGCTGGCCCAATTATAGCATAACACCTAGCCTTATGGTTTCCATGGCTGCACGATGCATTTTCCCGCGGGACGCACCGTGGAGAAACGAGTGTCTTATCAACCATCACCCTGGTAATAACACTCCCTCCAGCCTTTGCCGCATGTGTCAGACCTTAACGAGAACCCTGGGTGAAATCTCTCTCCCAGTCCAGCCACAGCCATTGATTTGGACTTAATCTGTTCCCACGTGTCCTCGTGGGTGTGTTTGTGTGCATGCGTGTGTGTGTGTGTGTGTGAGAGAGAGAGAGAGAGTAAGAAAGAAAGAAAGAAAGAAAGAAAGAAAGAAGGGGAGCATATGCATGTCTTTGTGTCTGTTTGGAAGTGTATGTGTTTGTGTATGATTTAGTGCTTGAGTGAATTTCAAACCTTGTCTCTTGTTCTATTCATGGTGTGCGTGCATGTGTGTGTGTGCCTGTGTGTTTCTTTGCTTCATAATTGAACCATGGCTATTATATTTTTATATTATATTATATCACACCACGGTTGGCTCAGGAGTTTCTGTCTATAGTGAATAACAAATCAGCGAACAGGAAAAATAACTTAATACATTTTTTTTTTTTTTTTTTGCCTTTAAAGCTTTAAGTCTATTTGCAGAGAGTACGACCTAAACTAGAGGAGAGGTTGAAAATTATTTATTGAGATCTATTTAGCTCGACACAGACTCAGGCTCAGTGGCTCTTGTAGTCCAAGGCTGGAGCAGATCTTGGCAGTGTGCAGGAGTACATCTCAGCCTGCCCGAGCATACAAACAAATGTATATTAAATCAACTCTTTAAGCCCAAATTCAGTGATGATCAGTGAGGCGGTGTCAGAGTTGTGTCAGGTGCTTGGACCCTGATACACCTGCCTGCAGGTTTGGTGTATCATGCTTTTCATAATTAAGTAATTTTAATAAAAAGATACAAATTGTAATGGTGCATTAACTACAATTACGAATTCATCGCCAACTCTCATCAGTGTAAGTCGCAGTGTTGCACATGTAAAGATTCAAGTCTATTATTGTCCAACTTTATTAAACATTTCCTCACTGGACAGGCATTGTCTTTGCTCACAAGATACTTTCTATTAACCTTCTTAATCGCACAAGCCAGTGTTTCATTAGTAAGTTTCAATGTTAGCTATAATTATATTGCATCAGATGTGTAAATAAAGTCTAAATTGTGTTTTACTAAGTGTGTGACATGGGTAAAAAAAAAAAAAAGACAAAATGTCTTAAAGGCCACTCAAAGCGAGGTCACTTATAAATTGTGCTGATACTCTGTAATTTTCCTTTTGATGAACATGCCCTCAGACATCTCCAAAGCACTGCTGCTTATCAATAATATATTGAAATACTAGAAACTGAGGGTGAAGGAAGTCTGCCAGATGTAACTTTTACACCACCGTGTAAGATGATCTAATAGCCAGTTCTTAACTATGTTGCTTTAAGATGTACATTATGTTGCGTGATAACGGAACAGCAGAAGTATTGAAGGTCACTGTGCAGTTATCTGCAGCGTCGCATTTGAATGAAAGCACAAATCTGATCATAGAAATATCTTTTCAGCCGATCCAAAAGCCAAAGTTCAGATAATTTACAGGCCATAGATATGGATTGTGGTTTAAATCAACTTTTTCGAGTTATTCGAACATGTATTTCATTATTAGAGGCCTAATATGATATAAATGTGCTTATTTGTCCATCTTAAGACAAACTCTATGATTGAGGGTCGATTATATGGACGATACGGCAAATTCAGCAGTGGTTTAAACAGGAGGTAGTCTCACAGCTCCCCACAGCAGCAGATTTATTGTCATTATTTCAAATGAAAAGGCAGCATCTTTTTTGTCTTTTTTTTTTTAAATTAAGTCACCATTTGGAAGTAGAAGTTAAAAACACTGAAACTGAACAGCTCTCGACTAAAGACAAACGGCTCATATTTTTAATGGCGTTTCAGCAGAAATGCCCACAAAAAGCCCTTTCCTGACTCCATCTGTTTAGTGCGTCGGGTTAAAAAGGTACAACAGATCTTCAACTGAGAGCTCGACTCTAACACTTGAAACTCAAATATGGTTTTAGACATATTGTGTGTTCATTAAGCCAGTATTTGGACATGATGGTTGTGTTTTTTATATCATGCATCTACTCTGCAGCAGGACGTGCTGTAAGTCTTTGCACTATTTTTGGATGCAATTAAGCATTTTTATAAAAAAGCGTCTCTATTGTGGCAATAATGAGATGCTCTCACAACTAAAATAATTAAAACTATGACACAGATGGTTCCTTACAGCAGCAGCGCAGCCGAAGATGGAAAATAGGTGTCATGGGTATGAGCAGGTGACAGTGTTTGTGTGTTTATAATAAGTGAAATCAGCATGTTTGTAGTCATATAGTGGCTGTGAGCATGACTGGCTGCTTGTCTCTGTGTGTCAGCCCTGCGGTGAACTGGCGATCTGTCCACGGTGGACCCCACCCCTCAGCTGGGATCGGCTCCAGCCCCTCTGTGACCCTCCACAAGACAAGCTGTTATAGATAATATATGGATGGATGGATGTAGTAATACACTAACAGCTGAAAATAATTTTGTCTCGACCAAATATACGTGTGTGTGGAGAGATGCGTGGGTGGGCCGCGGTGGTGGTGGTTGGGAAAGTAAACGTTTCATTCATTCATACCCAAAGTGAGATTTATGCTTTGCTATTTAGCACATTTGCCTGCTCTCACTGGGAAAGTCCTATTGATTCTTATGAAATCAGATATTTTTCTGTATGTTTCTCTGTTAGATTCACAGAAGTGTGTGTAATATATTTCCTCACTCACAGCAATTTGTTAAAGTAAAGTAGAGCCTTGCTCAGAAATGTTGCTCCAGCTTTAAAACTGCAATTTAATTAAGAAATCAGATGAAAAATATAAATGTGTAGTGAGTCCAGAGTAATGACAATGGCCAATTGATAAGAGTGCATGACTCACTAAACACTAAAAACTACTAAACTATGATAATTTAGAAGTAACTTTACCACATTGTATTTACCAATGAACCGCAATGTGTTGAGCGTTAGCTGGCCTTTTTTAACTTTTATCTTCTATCCAGCTTTCACACATAAGAATGACAGCAATACAAACTACATTATGTACATTATTAAATGTAATACGCATGGTTAATAGCCTGCTGTTTGTTTATCTTGTAAAGTGAGAGGTTTCATACATGACCAACATGTGCCTTAATTGTCTCAAAGCCGAAAAAACCTGCTGTAGCGTCTTTAGTTGCTAACTTTCTAACGACACGCTGTTCATGCTTTGAGAGGACCAGCTTCCGTCATGTGTGGCGAGTCTGAGCTTTAATAGAGGTTTAACGTATCTGTAACTATAACTAACTTTAACTACTGTCTAATCTAACTGGAGCCACGTTTCGCTCTGCTCCTCGCAGCTGGAAAGTGTGGTGAATGGGCAGATACGATATCATCATTATCGCTATCAGAGTTCTTGTATAGTCAGTTATCAAATCAGCTGAATAGAGAATGCACCAGTTTCAGAGAATACTCAGCTGGAGTATTGGCGACATTGATTTCGATGGTTAAGTGTTTGTGGCATCAATCACACAAGTGGAGCATTCTGGGAAAGTGTAATGTTACTTTAAGTAAACAGATCAGTCATCAGTATTTCAGTAAGATGTGAAAACTACATGTGCTGTAAGTGTAGATATTTAGTGGTCTTCACATTGAGCACGTATATAGATTCTCTAATAGTATGTGAACATTATTGACATATATTACAAACACATGTGTGTTAGAATAATATGTGTATATCAATAATATCCACATGGCACCTATTCACCTCTAAAAGCTGTAGTAATCCACAGTGTATCTGTATCTGTGGTCATACATATTGACATACTGTATTCTAGGGCTTTTGTAAAAAACTCTAAATTCTACAATATTTATGTTGTATTGACAGTAAATAAATGGACCAAATAAGAAAGACTTCAAGTTGCCTTTGCTGCTACAGCGTGTGGCACCGCTGTTTTTTCTTTATGAGAACGAACAGCTCAACTGGAGAACATCTTTGACCAATCAGATTACTTGAGAGTACATTTTGGATAAATGTCGTAATCACTTTCAGCCAGTAAAGTAGAGTCCAAAATGAAAAAAGAGTGACGGAAAATACGGATTGTAGCACAGTTGCATCATATATGACCTTTGTTTTTGCTGTTGTAACTTGTCGGTAGAACGTGCGGTGAGAAATTATATGAACCTTAGCGTGAGAAACTTTTTCACCCCTTTTCCCTCATTACACAGAAATAACTGTATCCTTGCCCGTGTGGTTAGTATGACACTGAGAGGTTAGTGAAACCATCTATTTGATATTCACTTATTTAATGGTCTTGTAGTAAAACGAGGGTCACCGCTGACTCTCCAGCCCCGTGTGCTCACTTGCAAAGCTCGTGTTTTCCTTCCTGCCAGTCGCATTTTACAAGCAACATTCCTCCCTCCTCAACAATTGCACTGCATCAGTTCCTGCTATCTCCCCGTTCGAAGAAGGTGGCGAGCGAGCTGAGAAGGGGCCAGCCTGTGCAGGGGCATTTGGATGGGGGAAGGGCATGTCTGCTGGCAATGAGGGTGAGTAGATCAGTGCTGCTCAGTGTCTGCGAGGCGGCGATAAGATTCCAGGATTTTCCCAGTGTGACAGGCCTGCTCACCAAGCCGTACACCCCTCTGCATGAAGACGACCGCCACAACGTGACCCCCCGCACCTCCACCCCACAAACCCCTGGGCTGCTACACCTCAGCAGGCTGGAGCCACAGTCACCTGCAGCCACACCCAAAACCTCCTCACTCAAACTGAAAATCTTAATCTGAGCGTTTTCTTCTGTCTCAGGTGTAAATGTGGAATAAAAGTGCATGAGTGAATTTCTGCTTGACAGTCGTATGCTTCTGCACTATACACCGGTCGTGCTTGTCTCTTTCTTTCTCTCTGGCTCACTTCTCTTTCTTTATCTCTGCCTCCTCAGTCCCCCTCCCCACTCCCTCTCCCTTGGATGGCAGGTCAGGCAGTGAGCTGTGCGGGCTCAGAGGAGGTAAGGACGCCGCGGTGCACATTAATAATGAAAGGCCTCAGCCACCCCCACCCCCCCCCACCCCCAGACACACACACACACACACACACACACACACACACACACGCACACACACACTCCCCCCATCGCCATGGCGATGGCACTAGCCCAGCACTGTCACCGGGGGGGAAGCTGGGAATATAGCTACACTCTCCAACCCTCCGCTCGCCAAGCTGATCACGAGCTCGTACACAAGCCCACCATACTGGGCCTTCCACCGTGGATATGCACTAATTAAAAACACTCAGCGCTACGGCTGCAGCAGAAATCTGCATCTACTTCCCCACCTGGATATGAAAGAGTGACTATGGAGCTTTGAAAAAAAAAAATCACTGAGAATCATCTCTTAGCAGGAAATGGAAATTCACTCTGGTGTCACAGACCTGAGGCATTAGAATCAGTAATTACACTAAGACCCATGTGAGATTGACCACACTTTGGGGAGGTTTTTAAATCAGCACTGCTTTCGCTTATCCACGTCTTTATCCGAACTTCACTCCCTTCCACTCCGTGAATGCATAGCACATCCAGCCCTTTATCCAGGCTTCTCCAGGACAGCCTTAATTATGGTGCCACTGCAACTTCAGAAAACACAAGCAAATCGACAAAACAAGAGCAAATTTGACCCAGACATGCACAGCATTCACAGCCGAGCACAGAACAACCAAACAACCAAAATACACAAACGCTGCAAGTAGCACTGTGTTTCCAGGGGACATTGATAAGTGATGCACACGACTGGGACACCCCTGTTGTTGCCATTGTTTGTGTCTCATGAAGTATCTGTCAGTAGCTTTTTTGGTGGGACAACAAGCGTGTCCAAGCACATACGTCACTTTTTAGTGTCCCCTGGAAACAGTTTCTGTTGTCGCCTGTGCTGCTTTCAGCGTTTTTTCTATACTTGGTTGTGTTTTCTCTAGCTGCAGTTTTTTCCTAAATGTTGGATGTGTTGTCAGACTGATGAAGATGCTTTCTTCATTTGCTTGCGTTTTGCTATTTGCATTTGTTTTCTTACATTTTCTTAATTTGTTGGGCTCTCAGGGCCACCGTACTTAATAGCTCTGACAGTCGGTAATCCATGATAATCCATATTCCAATCCATGGCTACCAATGATTTTCTGCTTGTGTTTTCTGGCTGTAAATGTCATGGAGAGGGGTGAATGTCATAATGATGTTGGGGAGGAGTGAAAGTCACTAAGAAAAATGCCGTTTGGGAGGATTTTCAGGAGGCTTCATGCATTTTGAAGAAACACTGCAACCAAAATTGTTCTCATTCAACCATCTTTTTAAATGATTTTGGTTACATTTTAGCATAACAAGGCTCCATCAGTCATTCCGCTATAGGAGGATGTTACATAGGCAGTGAGAGAAATATCTCAGTCAAACCAAGGACATTGTGGTGATCCATACCACCGTCTGATTCACTCTTAATGAGTTCTACTCGCATTAGGATCTTTTTGAATTTCCCTACACGATCTAATTATTAAAGGAAAAGGATTTTTTCAAGTCATGGAACATTTATACTTAAAGTTTTTGTTTTCGTCAAACCAGCTGCTTTTTTAAAACAAAAAAACAAAAAAAAACATGCAAATAGACAAACATCAGAATTGTAAATTTTGACACGAATACATGCATTCCTTTTTATTCACAAAACCAGTCCAATTTTCTAAACGGATACAAAGATTGGTTATTTTTAAAAGCTGTAGCTACCCAGCAACATAACAAAATCATGAAAATATAACAAATTAACAAACAAATAAAAAAATGTAATCTTGTCTCAGTGCGTTCAGTAGGGTAGACTCAGAGCAAGTGCTGTCTCTTAATGCTATCGCCCTGAGCAGTATTGGCACATGCTCAGTAGGGCCACAGTAACATAAGGCTGCCAGTTTCACTAAAGGAAAAGTTTGGAAATGCAGAGGAGGACTGATTGAGGAGATTACAGTAGTGACGGCTCTGGCGAACAGCATCTTCAACCCAGTGAAGAGTCTCTGGATATCTGCCCAATAACGTGACTTTTTCTGTTTCGTTTAGATCCGAAATCCACAGCGTGTCCACAACTTGAAACGCTGCCTTTCAAAGACAACCACCGATCTGTCTGAAAACTATCCTCTCCAACGAGATGAATCATAAAATAGACAAGTGTTTTAAGTAACATGATGGTGAAGAATTACAATAATGTTTGCCATTAGCCACTAGTTTTGAAATATAGCTGTAAATTTACATTCTCTACACAAGTACTGTATCTTTCCACACATGAACAACATTAACACCAAACACAGAAATTAGTTGATTGTCCACACTCAGTCCGTCATTTCTGTTTCTGGCAATGAACAGTTCCATGTTTAAGCGACAGAAAAAAACCTGCTGGAAAAAGGACAAAAGGTACCAAAATGGAAACATAGAAAAGGGAATGAAAATTGCCATAGATGCTTTTCTTTACGCTTCATTTTTGGTTCAAGGAATAAGTAGGTGCATCCATTACCCGATTGATTTTTTTTGTTGTTGTTGTTCTGTTTTGTTTTTTGTTTTTTTGTTTTTTTCTACAATTTTATCTGTTGCTTGTTTGTTTATCAGCCAGTGTCTGTTCCGGAGACAATCCAGGAGTTGGCATTGCACTTGATGGCAGAGCTTTGGGTAGGGAGTGGAGGAGGAGTCCTACTGGAACCACCGGAACGCCGCTCCTGTAGGAAGCATCACCTTCTTGGAGAAACAGAAGACAAGGAGGAAGGGGAGGGGATGGGAGGGAAGAGAGAAGAGGAGGTTGGAGTCGTTAATGAAAAGCAGCACATTTTTCTAAGTGTTTGTAAATATAATCCCAAATCTACTCACTAAGAAGCCACAATTTCTTCATAGCTTGACAGAGACGGGTACTTGTTGCCCTCCTGTTCCTACATTCTCTGTTGTTTCTTTAATTTAGGTAATTAACAATCAGTTGTTGTTGTTGTTGTTTTTGTTTGTTTTGGTGAACTGCTTAATGTATGAAATGCAAACAAAAAAAAGAAAAATCATAAATCGCTTTAAATTGCTTGTTTTTGTGCAACTGACAGTCCAAAATATAAAGATATTCCATTTGTAATATAAACGACAAAAGCAGAAAATCTTTACGTTTGAGAAGGTGGAACCAGTGAATGTTTGGTAATTTTGGTTGATGAATGGCTTAAATGATTAATGTCAAACAACTAATCGATTAAACAGCTGAACTTCACTCTTCATCCCTGGATGAGAAGTAGGTGTGAAATCTCTACATCCTCCCCGTCTCCCCTCAGCACCACCACAGGAGCGGGCTTCAGTCCTGGCTTCACACAAAACCCGATATGCCACATTTATTATTTAGCCACCACACGCATTGCTCTCCCACACCATCACCAATGATTATGGCGCTTTCCCTCCCACGCCCCCCCCCCCCCCCACCCCCATCTCTCACTGTGGCTATCTGTGTGTCTGATTGCACTGAGCAGGAGTGGCACACATGCATGCAGCTGCAGGGCTCAGCAGCGGCCTGCCAGTCAGGAGATAGAGAGCCGCTCGGGTCCCTGGAGCTGCAGCACGGCTGGCGTCCTGCAAAGTGCAACTCGATTCTGCAGCACGGATTCTTCCGTGAGCCAGCTCTGCCTGGAGCGAGGCAGGAGGAGCTCGGCAAACATTTATGCACCCACACACACTCTCACACCGAACCAATATGTATTCAAGTACAGTCGCACACCTCCACACACAGTGGCACGCTAACCGACACTCACAATACACCCCCAAAATCACACCAAACAGTGAGACTGTTAAAATAAAATTCTCATACGCGATGGATTCAAATTCACTTTTCCAGCAGTAATCGACAGCAGAGGGTTTAATAAGGAATCAAAGATGCTGGGAGCGCAAACACAAATACATACACCCATGTATGCAATCCCACCTCTAAAGGAAAAGGAAACAGATGTACTGCATGTAAATGTCATACACTATTCACATGTACACATTTGTACTGCCCTCTGAAGACATCAAAAACTTTCAAATTAAGTCTAAATTCTAGTGAAAAAAATAATGTGTCAGACTAAAATTTGGGCATCTTGTTGCGCAGCTCTCTTGCACAGCAGTGAAATTATGAGTTTTCCAACAAAGACGACTCAGAGGCAAATGGCCCATTAGTTCAGAGAAGTTTGTTTGAAACCAAAAACAATACCAGCCCTAATTACTTTTCAGGCCCACTTAAACCATTCCCCTTCCCTCGAATCAGCAGTACAGTGTTCTTTTGAATGTTATTGTTCATATCTGGACATGAAACTGAGTGACAGCAGGGTTCGTGCTACGCAGGTTTCATTTACTTTCATTTTGAAAGTTAACTCCTGTTGACAAAAATGAAACATTTTTGCTCGGGTAAAAAGACTTCAAACAAGGTAATTACTCTGGTGATCTCAGCCAAATATAGCCCACACTGTGCTTCATTTGTTAAATTGACTCAATCGGGAATATTCTGACAGCAGAGACGCTGCATACCACGGCGCTGTTCGTAGCCCACATATGCATGTGCCAGTTCACATCAAACTCTCAACTTCATATGCATTTCTCAAAGATGGAGCGACTTTTTGATGGATGCAGGTTTGGATTGAGTAGTTGTTTTCTGGTGCTGCTAATTTGTTTACTTCACCTAAACGTAATGATAAATATGCACAAAGTGGAGATTTCAACGGTAGCATACCGCCCTTTTTGGCTTAAATGAATACTAATAAGAACCACAAACCTGGAAGTTAACAGCCAACATATTGCCAACATTTTTTCATGGTCTGTGTGTTAAGTAGCATTAGCCCGTCATCCGTCTCTGTGATGACCTTTCTACAGCAGCACTCAGCTGCTAAGAAGACAGTCGGAGGACAGCAACATCTGGCGCTGCCACAGATGTCAAAAACCTGGTCAGGGCTGGACTGACCGTGACGTAATGTGTGGGAAGAAAAACACATCCCTAAATTGAACTGTAAATGCTGTTTTTCCTCATTACAAAACATGAGCAATCAGTGGAGAAATGGCAGCAGTTCAGGAATAGAAAAACCCTTCCT
>JAPZEA010000006.1:12102268-12112886 GCA_029783685.1 Heniochus monoceros | reverse complement strand
ATTACGACCTTTGTTATGTAACTGTCTTCCTTTACTTGTCTTGCTAGAACATCATGCCGATCTCAGCCGCCATGTTCCGGAGTGAACGCAAGAACCCGGTCCCCCAGTGCCCTCCTAGACTGGATGTCCAGATGTTGACACCAGTCATCTGGAGCCGCATGCCCAACCACTTCCTGGCTCCAGAGACTGGGCGCGTTAGCGAGAGACTGGGCTGGATTGTGCAGTGTCAGGAGCCACTCACCATGATGGCCCTCCACATCCCGGAGGAGAACAGGTCAGAGCTGTATCACTCTGTATTTATCTGTTGCATTGTTAGGAGTTACAAAAATGTCTTTTTTTTCAACCAAATTAACCCTTTGCATCCTCTAGGTGCATTGACATCCTGGAGCTGTCGGAGCGTATGGACCTGCTGAAGTTTCACTATCATACTTTGAAGCTATACGGCTCAGTGTGTGCTTTGGGAAACAACCGGGTGGCTCACGCCCTGTGCAGCCACGTGGATGAATCCCAGCTCTTCTACGCCATAGAGAACACCTACCTACCTGGACCAATGAGGAGCGGCTTCTACGACCTGCTCATCAGCATGCACCTGGAGTCTGCCAAGAGGAACCGGCTGGGAACCAACAAGGAATTCATCGTTCCAATGACGGACGAAACTCGCAGTATCACTCTGTACACTGACAAATCTCATGCTCTCCCAGGGGTCGGCCTCACCACATGTCTGCGTCCAAAACTCCATTTCTCTTCCACTGGGTTTGTGGGAACAGATCCAGACATCTACACTCTGAGTCCAGTCCTCCCCTTACAGGTGAGGTTGAACAGCTCTGGCATTTTTATGAAACCCTTGAATCACTAACAATCAGAAGTTTGCTTGTGTTTTTAGGTGCTGAAGACTACGGCCCTCAACATGCTGACTGAGGCTGTGCAAGATGGAGGTCAGGCCATGAGAGATCCTGTGGGAGGAAGTGTTGAGTTTCATTTTGTTCCAATCCTGAAGCTCATTAGTACCCTCCTCATCATGGGTGTGTTTGACGACGAAGATGTCACACACATTCTGAAGATGCTGGAGCCCACAGTCTTCAGCGGCAAGAAAGTAGAGGAGCCCGTTGAGGAGAATGCCAACTTGAAGGAAGAGAAGGAACAAAAAGCTCCCCCAAAAGCAGAAGTGGTGAGGGAAGAAGAGGCGGAAGCCGTGGAGGAAGAGGAAGAGGAATTTGAGGATGATGGTTTAGGTGAAGAGGAGGAGGAGGAGGAGGGGGAAGAACTGGAGGAAGAGGAAGAATTAGAGAATGCAGAAGCAGTCGTGCCACATGAAGAAACAGTGGAGGGGACAGAGCCAGTAAACGGTGAGAAAGGAGCTGAGGAAACAGAGAAAGAGAAACCTGCAGAGACAGCTGGGGAGAGTAAAGAGGAACAACTAGAACAAGGACTTTTCCAGATGAAGCTTCCAGAGTCTGTAAAGCTGCAGGTATGGCTAATCTTAATACATGAAAAGCTCTTCTTTCCAGTGATACTGTTAGCATAGTATTAGTGATTCACTTCACGCTTTTGTCCTTTAGATGTGTACTCTACTGCAGTATTTCTGTGACTGTGAGCTACGCCACAGAGTGGAGGCCATCACTGCTTTTTCAGACCAGTTTGTCAGCCAAATACAGTCCAACCAGAGGCAGCGCTACAATGAACTTATGCTGGCCTTCACCATGACTGCAGCCGAGACCGCCCGCAAGACCCGCGAGTTTCGCTCCCCACCACAAGAGCAGGTACACCCAGAATATACTCCTAAAAGAACAAATACTGCTTCCTCACAGTAGGTCACTCATGTATTTGGAATGAGTTGGATTTTTTTTCTTTCCCCAAAACTGTAGGTCAACATGCTCATGAACTTTAAGAACTGCGCCGAGGATGAAGAGTGCCCCATTCCCGACGAGGTCCGCGAGTCTATGCTGACTTTTCACAATGCTCTGCTGACACATTGTGGTAAGTCTTCATCTACAGTATCAAGTCTGCCGACATCAGCACCCAAGGTTGACACGCTGACTGGCAGCTTTACATAGAAGTTACAGTATCTTAATTAAAACGTCACTCCCAGGTGTTCACATTGAAGAAGAAGAAGAAGAGGAAGAGGTGGATAATTCTGTCCGTGGACGGCTGCTCCGTTTGTTGGAAAAGGTGAAAAAATTCCGTGAGAAGAAGGTAGAGGTGGAGCCTGAGCCACAGGAAGATAAAAAACCAAGTGAGCCTCTCAGCTTTTGCATGTCACGTACAACTGCAACAAAACAGCGTCTTTTTTTTAGATCAGCGTTTGTCTGGAGAAAAACTTCACCTCATTAAGTGATCAAAAACAAAGAGCATTAGAATATGTATTAGACTCTTAAAAGCATCAGTAGCCACTTTGCTCTGCTTTTCAAAGTGAAATGAAACTCATTATGAACATCATGGCTTTCAATGTAAGGATCATATAGCAAGACCTATTATGAATTAGAAATAGAGGATTTGTTGAACATCTGTGGTCTGTCCTTTGACAATACAGTGATGTGTTTTGTTAAATCCCCTGAGCAACTTTCTCCAGTAATTTTGGAGTAGCTAATTGAGTGCTTACCACCCATGTCAAAAACTCCCTCTATAGTCACTTCTTTTGTACTATTGCTTAACTATTTGTACTCTGTTTACCAGGCACATTGCAGGAGCTAATTTCCCACACTATGATCCACTGGGCCCAGGAGTCATTTATCCAGAACCCTGAGCTAGTGCGTATGATGTTCAGCCTCCTGCACAGGCAGTACGATGGGCTGGGTGAGCTCATGCGTGCCCTTCCCAAAGCCTACACCATCAACTCAGTGTCAATTCACGACACCATGGACCTGCTGGAGTGCTTAGGCCAGATCCGCTCGCTGCTTATCGTCCAGATGGGTCCGGAAGAGGAGAGGCTGATGATTCAAAGCATCGGGTTGATATAAACTTTCATTTATTCTGAAGTTCTTGCCTTGAAGTGAATTCTTTCATAATTACATGTGGCAGAAACTAAATGTCAGCGACAAATTTTTGTCTTCCTTAGGAACATCATGAGTAACAAAGTTTTCTATCAGCACCCCAACTTGATGCGAGCTCTGGGCATGCATGAAACTGTCATGGAGGTCATGGTTAATGTACTGGGCGGTGGGGACTCAAAGGTATGTTCTTATTCCAGTTGACTGCATTGTAAGTGTGCCCAATTTACACATAGACCTTGCTTTATATTGCCACCAAGTTAATAGACAAAACAAGGCAAGAACACAAACATTGCATGTTACTTAACTTTCCATTTGTAATATGCTTTCTTTCAATAGGAGATCAGATTCCCTCGAGTGGTGACGAACTGTTGCCGTTTTCTGTGCTATTTCTGTCGCATCAGTCGTCAGAATCAGCGCTCTATGTTTGACCACCTCAGCTACCTTCTCCAGAACAGTGGCATCGGCCTTGGTGATTGTCTTTGTTGAGTTCCAGCATTATTCTCTGTGATTTATTCTTGATGTGTGAACTGTGATAAAGCTGGATGTCTCATGTTCTTTAGGAATGCGGGGCTCCACCCCCTTGGACGTGGCTGCAGCCTCTTGTATCGACAACAACGAGCTGGCATTGGCTCTCCAAGAACAGGACCTAGAAATGGTAAAATACATTCAATATGCACAATCACAAGCATTGTGCAAAGAGTCTTCATCACTTGAGAACACTGATATCTTTCCAGGTGGTGAAGTATTTAGCTGGATGCGGACTTCAGAGCTGTCCAATGCTACTGGCTAAAGGCTACCCTGACATCGGTTGGAATCCTTGTGGTGGAGAGAAATACCTTGACTTTCTTCGCTTTGCTGTATTTGTCAATGGTCTGTTTTTTATTTTGCTACACAATGCAATATTTAATTCTACTGCCTATGTTGTTTCTGTTTTTTCTCCCTGAATAATAACAGTTAGTCCATTTTTTTCCTTCCTGCAGGAGAGAGCGTAGAAGAGAATGCTAACGTGGTGGTGCGCCTCCTCATTCGCCGGCCTGAGTGCTTTGGTCCGGCCCTGAGAGGGGAGGGTGGTAATGGCCTGCTGGCTGCAATAGAAGAGGCCATCAAAATATCAGAGGACCCTGCGAGAGATGGTCCCAGTGTTAAGAAAGACAGGCGCTTTCCCATGTAAGAGCTCTAGCTTTGGTTCGTAGGCCGTAATGAGGCACTAAAGAGTGCATTATCTCCTCCAGTGTTGCTGTAGCAGGAAGACTTAGAGCCATTATCTTTTGTCTGGTAGGTTTGGAGGAGAGGAGCAGCATGAGGAGAACAGGGTGCACCTGGGAAATGCTATCATGTCCTTCTACTCTGCTCTTATTGACTTGCTGGGACGCTGCGCTCCAGAGATGCACGTAAGCTGTTCAGTGGCTACCGTACTGGACTTAACAAACAGGCAGAAAAAAAAAAATATGGGAATAGGAAATCTAGTTGGAAATGTCTTTATTGAAAAAGTTACTTTTGTCTCTACAGTTGATTCAGGCTGGTAAAGGTGAGGCTCTGAGGATCAGGGCCATCCTGAGGTCTCTCGTACCTATTGAGGATCTGGTGGGAGTCATCAGTCTTCCTGTTCAAATTCCTTCTTTTGGAAAAGGTAAAGACTTCGGAGAACATCCTGAATTAATGAATCTGAGTATGATGTTAGTATCCTGACTAGTGTTCAAGGTTTAACTACATGTAACACTAAGGCTCTATGCTAAAAACTTCCTCTGCCATCTGATCACTTCTTTCTTCCAAATTTGTTGATTGTGAATGATTTTTCCAAAATGTTTCCTTCATATTGTGCTCAGACAACAGCATCATAGAACCAAAGATGTCAGCCAGTTTTGTGCCGGATCACAAGGCTCCCATGGTTCTGTTCCTGGACAGAGTGTATGGTATTGACAACCAGGATTTCCTGCTCCATGTGCTGGAGGTGGGATTTCTGCCTGACATGAGGGCTGCTGCCTCTCTGGACACGGTGAGCTCTAACACTTTACAAACACGCAGTCATGTTCCGTCCTTGGAACGAAGTACAGAGCAGGATTATAATTGTACTGTTGGGCTTGATTCACTGCTTGAGTTCTTTTCCAACAGGTTGCTTTCAGCACCACGGAGATGGCCCTTGCTTTGAACCGCTACCTCTGTTCTGCCGTGTTGCCACTCATCACCAAGTGTGCCCCGCTCTTTGCTGGCAGTGACCACCGGGCCATAATGATTGACTCCATGTTGCACACAATCTACCGGCTATCTCGTGGGCGAGCCTTCACAAAGGCCCAAAGAGACATCATTGAAGAGTGCCTCATGGCTTTGTGCAAGTGAGTTTAACCTCATGGCAAACTTTTCATGGCATTTGATATTTCCAGGTTCATAGCTGAAGTTAACTTGTTTTGTCTTTATTTCAGACATCTACGTCCATCTATGCTTCAGCACTTACTGAGACGGCTGGTGTTTGATGTGCCCATTCTCAATGAGTATGCCAAAATGCCGCTGAAGGTATGAGGACCTTTACACATTTTGAAACTATTAAAAACAAAATGTTCCTTTTGTATTCATTTTCAGTTTCATTTTGCATCCTGCAGCTTTTGACAAATCACTATGAGCGGTGTTGGAAGTATTACTGCCTCCCTAATGGTTGGGCCAACTTTGGAGTTGCGTCAGAAGAGGAGCTGCATCTGACCCGCAAACTGTTTTGGGGGATCTTTGAATCGCTAGCACACAAGGTGGAGCTCCTGCAATATGAGAGTTCTCTTTTTTTCAGTATATTACATGGTGTGAGGGCAGATTGTAATATCTTATATTTTTATTCCAGAAATTTGATGCTGAGATTTTCAAAATTTCAATGCCATGCATCTGCGCCATTGCTGGGGCCATTCCTCCCGATTACGTTGATGCCAGCTACTCCTCCAAAACTGAGAAAAAGGCATCAGTAGATGCAGAGGGAAACTTTGATCCCAAACCAGTAGAGACTGCAAAGTGAGAGGATTTTTGTTATTATGCCTGTAACAACACAAGTATCTCTCTGTAAAACAATGAAAGCTAAACGTACTCTTATTCCTCCTTCAACCACAGCACTATCATCCCTGAGAGACTGGATCCCTTTATCAACAAATATGCAGAGTATACACATGATAAATGGGCCTTTGAAAAGGTAGAACGTTTGTTTGTTTTCACTCACTATTCTTCAGCTAATTCAGGAGCAACATGCAGGGTTAGTTAGATCAGAGCAGATATACATCATGTGCTGGAAGGCATAGGATTTATTCTTCCAAATAGATACAGACTTACTACATGTAAGGAGGAGGTCAGTAAATATTCGTATGCATTGGTGCTGTAATACATAATGTATATGCATGAATGTTTCAGATCCAGAATAACTGGTCATATGGTGAGGCACTGGATGAAAATGCAAAAACTCATCCCATGCTAAGGCCATACAAAACGTTCTCAGAGAAGGTAGGTTCACTGTCACACTGTGCATTGAAACTTCCTGTACTACCTCATCAGTCTCTGGTTCTGATCGCTGTGTTTCTTCTGGCAGGACAAAGAGATCTACCGCTGGCCAATCAAAGAGTCAATCAAAGCCATGCTTGCATGGGAGTGGAATATAGATAAAGCTCGAGAGGAAGAAGAGTCAGAGAAGAAGAAGGCAGCATCCCGAAAAATCTCACAGACCGCTCAGGTATAGAGCAGTGGGATGAATGTACTAATACTAACAATGACATTCATTATTAGTATATAGTATCAAGTAATTCTCTCTGTTCCAGGCAACTTACGACCCAAGCCATGGCTACAGTCCACAGCCCATCGATATCACACACATGGCTCTTTCAAGAGACCTGCAGGTATGGCAGTAAATAGTTGAGCCTTCTGCTCTCTAATCTTTCCGTCTGATCAATATTCATAGTTTATATCTGCTCACAGTCTATGGCAGAGCAACTGGCAGAAAATTACCATAACACCTGGGGACGGAAGAAAAAGCTGGAGCTGCAGTCCAAAGGCAAGATGTTTTTTTTTACAAGAGGGATCCTGGACAGATGAAAGTGAGAGATTTGACTTTTGCATATTTTCTTCAAAAGTTTTAATTGTCTTTCTGTTTGTGTAGGAGGTGGAACGCATCCCCTGCTGGTGCCATATGATACTCTGACAGCCAAGGAAAAGGCACGAGATAGAGAGAAGGCTCATGAGCTGCTCAAATTCCTGCAGCTTAATGGATATGCTGTCACAAGGTAATAAATCAGAACAATTTATATAGAACATTTAGCAGGGAATTATGATTTATAGCTTCATAATAGTAAAATATACTTTCATCTGCTATCATATTTTCTGTTTAATGAATGCTGTGCCATTCTGTAGCAGTTTCAAGTGTGAACCTGTACTGAGCATTATAGTTTGAAAGCTGCCTCCTGAAATGATCTTTTATGATGTGCCACAGATAATCAAGGAGGAAATTTGTCATGAAATTTAAGTAGAGGGTACAAAAAGTTAAAATTTGTTTCACTTTAGGGGCCTGAAAGATATGGAGTCTGACATCTCATCCATCGAGAAGAGATTTGCTTATGGTTTCCTGCAGAAGCTGTTGAAATGGATGGAAATTGCCCAGGAGTTCATCGCTCATCTTGGTACTGTGGGGCAAGGATGAAGAACAGATTCTTTAACATCTGACAGAATTGTTTAAGTGTAATTTAAAGTAGATCTTTGTTGCCAGTGTTATTGTGATACTATCATCTCTTGCATTGTGTTGTACAGAGGCTGTGGTAAGCAGTGGACGAGTGGAAAAGTCTCCTCATGAGCAGGAAATCAAATTCTTTGCCAAGGTGAGACTGTGGTGTAAAGATAGAGTGGTCGCAATTTTGAAGGCCCAGCTTGTCCTCATTGCTAAACTAAGCGTGAAAACTCTTTGAAAACTCTCCCTCTCAGATCTTGATGCCTCTAATCAACCAGTACTTCAAAAACCACTGCCTCTACTTCTTGTCAACACCAGCAAAAGTTCTGGGTAGTGGTGGACATTCTTCCAATAAGGAGAAGGAGATGATTGCAAGGTGATCTCCTCTCTTATACAGATATAACATACAGATGTTACGTTTTGGATTATTTTCTTATGTCACTTTCCTGCTTTTATCAGCGTTTCCTTTTTCTTGCATTTTCCTTTCCTTCCCTTTCCCTTGCTTCTCATCGTAGTATCTTCTGTAAAATGTCCGCTCTGGTGAGACACAGAGTTTCTCTCTTTGGTAAGATGTCAGTTTCTTTCTGAATCTTTGACTCTTTTCTGTGTTTCTCCTATGTGGCTCTATTGTATTGACGGTAATGTATTGTCACCAAGGTTAGAGCAAGTGTCTAAATTCTGTAGAAAACCTTGTAACGGCAGAACTGTATTTGTATGTGCAGGAACGGATGCGCCAGCAATTGTCAACTGTCTTCACATCCTGGCACGGTCGCTGGATGCAAGGTTTAGTACTTTTTCATTTTCTCACAGGATGCATAAAGCCATGAAGATGAATATGTTTTTGCTTTGTTTTTGTCCATCGTTATAATCTTTCTTACTTGCTTAATTAGGACAGTAATGAAGTCAGGGCCTGAGATTGTGAAAGCAGGGCTGCGGTCATTCTTTGAGAGTGCTGCTGATGACATAGAGAAGATGGTAGAAAACCTTAAACTGGGCAAAGTATCCAAAGGCAATCAGGTAAAAAAGGACACCATATTTGAACTACTGCGATCCTTTGACTGCTGATCAGTTAAACACTGGTACCTTAAACATCCTGAGTTCATGATCATGTGCTGCTTCTCTCCTCTAAAGCAAGTGAAAGGCGTGTCCCAGAACATTAACTACACAACCATCGCCCTGCTCCCAGTGCTTACCTCCCTGTTTGATCACATCGCTCAGCACCAGTTTGGAGATGATGTCATCCGTGAGTGCTTTCACATCAGTACTATTCCTGATTTTACACAGTGTTTATTTATTCATTCACCCTGACACTGCTGTACCTGTCACTGTTGCTTGCATACAGTGGATGATCTACAGATGTCATGCTATCGCATCATGTGTAGTATCTACTCCCTGGGCACTGTCAAGAATCCGCATGTTGAGAGGTAACTCTATCGCTGCATACGTTACAGTCTGTGAAGTCATTTAGAAGTCGATACCTGGGAGCATTTTTTGCACTTGTCCTTTGCATTCACAGGCAGAGACCAGCTCTTGGAGAGTGTTTGGCTCACCTTGCAGCAGCTATGCCAGTGGCCTACTTAGAGCCCCATCTGAATGAATTCAACGCTTTCTCTGTCTACACCACAAAGACACCCAGAGAGAGAGCCAGTGAGTGCATTACTATATCCTCTGATTTGTTCTCTCTCTAACAACATGTTTTGTTTCTGACTTTTCACTACTTCTCTGCCAAAGTCTTGGGCCTTCCCAATGAGGTCCAGGAACTATGTCCAGACATTCCAGAGCTGGATGCTCTGCTGAAAGAAATTGGAGACTTGGCAGAATCAGGGGCTCGTTATACTGAGATGCCCCATGTGATTGAAATCACTCTGCCCATGCTGTGTAACTACCTTCCTCGCTGGTGGGAGAGAGGGCTCGAGAACTTCCCCGAGACGGAGGGCCGGCTCTGCACAGATGTCACATCAGAACACCTCAATCAGCTGCTGGGCAGCATCATGAAAATTGTAGTCAACAACTTGGGTATTGATGAGGCCTCTTGGATGAAGAGGTTGGCTGGTGAGCACCGTTTTAAACTCTATTAATGTATCGCTGTGTACACCTGAGTGTGTTTTAGTACAGGTGAGATGACACCATTTGTTGTCTCTCCTAGTGTTTTCACAGCCCATTGTCAGCAGGGCAAAGCCAGAAATGCTCAAATCCCACTTTATTCCAACAATGGAGAAGCTGAAGAAACGCACCTCGAAGGTGGTGGCTGAAGAGGACCATTTGCGGATGGAGGGGAAATCAGAGGGGGATGAGGAAGACGGCACCATACGTGATGAGTTTGCTGTCCTCTGCAGAGACTTGTATGCCCTCTACCCTCTACTTATTCGCTATGTGGACAACAACAGGTACAATAAAGTCATTAACACCAACATATAATGAATTTTGAACCGTGAATCCTACCTGGTACTGATGGAATTGCAACATAATGCACTTATATTTTCATATATTGTTCATTAGCTAAACTTGTTGTGACTTCGGGGAGGCTTAAAGTTATTTGTTCTGTTACAGGGCAAGATGGCTGACATGCCCAGACCCAGATGCAGAGGAGCTCTTTCGAATGGTTGGAGAGGTCTTTATTTTCTGGTCCAAATCTCATGTGAGTATGTTCGTTTGGCCTTTGAATGCAGCCATTTGTAGCAGCTCACACCCTTTTCTGTACCGTATGCTTCCTGCTTCTCTCTGTATTGTAGAACTTCAAGCGAGAGGAGCAGAACTTTGTGGTGATGAATGAGATCAATAACATGTCATTCCTCACCGCTGACAGCAAGAGCAAAATGAGCAAGGTGAGTTAATGAAAGGCAGAGCCAGTGCTGCAGCGGGGCTGGCATAGTGTCAGATCTCAGGTCAGCCATTTTGTGTGACAACTGTATGCATTCCTTTCTTTGTGCCCTTGTTTTGTTTTTTT
>JAPZEA010000006.1:12013841-12026830 GCA_029783685.1 Heniochus monoceros | reverse complement strand
CTAACACAGGGACACATCATCATCATACAGGAAAGCAGCTGCTCACAGAGGAAATGTGTGCCTATGGATGTTTTATGTAATGGTTTTTGTACATGAATGCATATTTCCTGTGCCATATGGTATAACTGTTCCTACTGTAACTAAATGGCACGTAAGAGGCATGAGAGGGCTGTTACCTGGAGTGTCTGCTGCTTTCACAACTTACACTGTTTCAACAATGGTACAACCTCTGAGATAGGTAGGTAGGTAATTCAGTGAGGATGGAAACAACCACTCAGTTTGCTGAACCTACAGCCATTTCTGACTGGAGAAAAGGAGCCTTTAAGTTGAATTGGACAGGATTGTGAACATGATGAACATGGACTGTCTGGAGCACAACAAAAGATTATTTGACTGTAAATTATTGATGGTTGTTGCATTTTTCTTGTGCACCATTTACTCGAATTCAAAGCAAAAATTAAATGAAAATCCAGGCCTGTGCTTAAAGGGAGAGGAAAAATACAGTATTTGGAACATCCTCTAACATCAGGCTTTTTCTTCGCCCTTTTCCCCTCACAGAATTAGGTACGCGGTTCAGATTATTTTATCTGTACCGCTGGCTGCAGTCATTGTCTCACACAGCAGACAATCTAGGTCACTAAGGGGTTTTTTTTGGAGGCGTAATACCAAAGACAGCACAGTAACCCACATTAACATTACTGAGTTGCCAGGAAAGCACATGGTTGTCAGAAATAGCAGAACAAATAAAATAAAAGACGAAGACATAAAATCAAATAGAAGGATAGATATATCAGGTGTGTGTCCTACCTCCAAAGCCCGGCCTCATTGCAAAGTCATGGTCTTCAATCCGAAGCAGCTGCTCAGACTTAATTAACATAGACTTGGTGCTGTCCAGCTTTTTCATCTTAAGATCCACCCGTCTGAGAACCAAAGAGAACAAACAGAAACTCTCTCTCCGTCTCCATCTTCCTCTTTCTAACACAGACACGCACTGGGAGCAGAACTGACATCTGGTCGAGGGAGTTAGTGATGGGTAATTGAAGTTAAGCACTCTTGATTACAAGGCCAAGGCCTTAGTCGAAAGCAAATTAAAGTTCTTTTACTTTATTGTCACTGATCTAACAGCAGTAACTGTGTCACACATATTGTGGAGTCTCTGTTGTATCTGTCTCATGAGCTGACCTTGTACCTGAATTGTTTTTTTTGCTCTAAGAGGACCATCTGTCTTCACTGGCTTCCTAGAAATCCTGATGAAGAGATTAACATGAACCAAGAATCAAACATTTTAATGATCTAAATAACCATTTTTGTCATTTTCAAATAACTAAGCGATATGAACTTTAATGATATGTGCTTGAGAAGTCTGAATATCATTTCAGACAGATCTGTGATGCACAGATCAGATCATTCGCTCTTACCTTTCCGACCATATTTGTGACGACACAGAAAAGATAACTGGCAGGTGCCAGAGGGTAAATTTTAACAGCAGAAGCAGCTCTGAGATTACATGTCATACAAGAAATCCTGCTTTGGCTCACCCTCCGTGCTTTTGTTTGGTGTTCTCTCCGACGTAGAGCTCCTTGTGCCTCCTCTTGTTCGGGAAGTGGCTGCTGTTGAGCTGGGTGACAGGCCACAACCACGCCAAGCACATCAGTCTTAAGGCCAGGAGGGCCACTCTCATGGTTAAGCTGGGGCTGGAAAGACGAGAGGAACCCAGACGTTCCTCCCACTGCGTCACTGTCTCGCCCAGGGAATGCCACAGCTGTCCCCGTCCTCTAATGGCACATCCATGTCCCAGCAGCCCTCATTCTGCCCCGCCACGTACACATCCTGCTACTTCTGCGTTATCCTGCTCTTTCATGTCCTGTAACATGGTGAACATCAGTCGAGATATCCAGCTCTTAGCTCCACTGCACAGGCATCCCCCTGGTTGAGATGGCTTGTCAATGTGCCATCCCTCTGCTTACGTCTCCTGACACAACATGTTGCTCCGACTCGCCACTGTCCCCACCCTCTGATTTAAATCCAAATATCAATTTATTCCTATAATGACAAAGGAATACCATTAATTCCTCTCTAATCTTCTTATCTGTGGTTGGTGAAATCTTTCAGTAACCCACAAACTGGATGCAGCAGAGGGCGGGGAGGGGGATAATACAACCAGCAGTTTCATCATCATTCTGACCAGATAAAAATAAAAAGCCTGTAGCCTACTTTTATGCATTGCAGGATTTTCCCTCGAGTTGCACACTGTTGTGGTGTGAGGATGCGAATGATCCCATAGAGAGGACACAGATGGAAGCATATGTCGGTGCCACAGCTGCAAACATTGCACTCATTGCTCGTGAACAGATATCATTCATGGCAGAGGATGTGAATCCTAAACCGAGGCTTTGAACTGCTAAATATTTGGAAAAAAGGATAAGAATACAGTCAGTGTTCACGCAAATGTAACTGTGATCCCATGCAAAACAACATCATTCACAGCATGGAGTCAGCTCACTAAGACATGAATGGTTTCTTTGTGATTCGGCATTGTGATTTAGATCTTGTTTCAAGACAACATGATCCTTGACATTGTGGGGAAAATAAAAGCAATGCTTTATGATAAAATCCAGTTCAAAGACAAAATAAATTGTAATTTAAAAAAACAACAAAAAACAACGACAAAAACATTATGACATCTAACAAACAACATTTATTAGTTGCCTATTTTAATGGATAATAGTTTTTACTATTATTTCGTCCATCCTTTGTAAGTGACATCCCTGCCAAGCTGTAGTCAGTTTAGCCCCTCACTCTATATGTCACTTCATCAACTCATGGTCATATCCAGTCAAATATTGCTGGTATCATCTACTGATAAACACTGGCAGCTCCACAAGCACCCGGGATACAATGAACGCACCGCAGCAGCCTCTCAGTGGTTAAGACAGGAGAAAGATATTTGTCCACCTTCCCAACATGGACATTTACAGGTTGGTGATTCAGAACCAGTGCTGTTCTGATTGTAAGACACATCTGTAAAACAAGAACGGGGAACCTCTGGCTCGGCAATGCATAATACAAAAAAGCAATTATTTTTTTCAGCAATAAAGAAAATAACAAATAATGGTAATCAGACGTTCTTCCTAGTGGTCCCTGAACGCAGCACACTCCGGCCGTTGATATGACGTCGTGCGTCATGGCGCCTGTCAACAAAACGGAAGTAGATGTGGAGTGTCGCGCCTTTTAAGAGAAATGGGCAAACGGTTATTTATTTATGTATTTATTTTTTGTTTAAGTAAAAGACAAGCCAGTGTGCTTTAAGTTAGTTTTTGTGGAGGCTTTTGTGGAGGAGCTCTAAATGACGAAGAAGGCTAATTGCGAGCGTCGTTACAGCTCGAAACATGCTAAACTGGATGAGCTGCAAGGAAAAACGCGCTTGAGTGAAGTTAACGCACTTCGGTGGAGTTTGGGTGCCCAACAAGCAGCTTTCAAAGACCCCATTCTGACATAGACAGTGCCATGCTGTCAAGTTTTGTGGTGAGCGAGCTAATAGCTAAGAAGCTAAAACCTCATTCAGAAGGAGAATTTGTGAAGGGGTGCGTTGTTGGTGCTACAGAGCTGCTAGTACTGGACAAAGTAAAATTGTTCCAAACCGCCGGTTTGTCTGGAATAATTCATAGAGATGAAGGAAAACCTGTTGTGACAAGTACAATTGGAAAGAGCTGTGAGACTTTGCAAGAACTCCTGTGCAAAGATTCAGTTCTGGTCAAGGCTGACTGACCCAAACCTGGAAAACCAGTATCATCATCATCATCATCATCATCATCACCACCACCACCACTGCCATCTGACATGGGACGCCTCAGCAGAGAGAAGCAGTTCCAGTCATCGCAGAGGTTAGTGTGGTGTATGTGTTCAATAATTTAGTATGGACAGGGGTGCTGCCAAGGCCATCCTGATATGATTTCAGGCCAGGTGAGCCACCTCCTTCCCGTCATCGCCCGCATATGCATAATAAACTTCTGGTGTGTGCAGGTGCTGGCCAGTTGCCCTGTGTGGGGCTCACCCTCAAAGCATGTTATGAAAAGTTAAATGGCCCATCATACATACATGTGCTGGCTGACGTTTATCGGATTAAATCAGAACAATTTCATAAATTGAAGGAAGGCAACCATTGATCCCTCTGAAGCTACTTTACTTGACATAAGTTGGAAGTAGATCTCAATATCTTGTTTGTCATCACCAATTTTTAAAAGATTTTTGCATTTTTATCATTATTAAAAGTTTTAATTGCACTTTCAGGTCAGTTTCAGAACAGTTTTTACTCAAAATGTATGGTTATTGATACAATGTAAGAAAAATTATAATTATCTTGAAACACACAAAACACGAGATTCAATTTTGTTTTCTTGTAAATGCTTAGGAACAAATGCATTTAGCCCTAACTGTTTTCCCATGGCATCACCAGCAAGCAGTCCACATATACAGTAGATCTGCTGCATACTGGATATTAGTATGCATTCACTATGACATGACTTAATGTGCTAATGGTCTGTTTGTCCATGTAATATATTGCACAATAGACATACTGCAAATTGTCCTGCATCACTAACGAAAATGAAGCAAAAGTAAACCACTGATGCAATGAAATACTTAAAATCTCCATAAGAAATGACGAGGAAATATAACAGGCTTATAGAAACAAGCATATTTAATGGTACTGTATCAAATCAAAGAAGAAATGAAAAGCCGGAACAGAGAAAGAGAAACTTGATAAGAATCAATGATGAAATCAAAACATGGACAGCATGACTCCACTCTAGTGGCATGGTCCCTTTAATCTGGGATTAAAGTCGATTGAGGGCAGACATGAGCGGTGCCATCTTAAAGAATCACGCACGTGGACCTTGGTTCTCTGGTACATGTGACCCCACAGCTGCTGGACAGCAGGCAGCCATTCACATGTGGAAGTGACATCTCATCTGTGCCCTCTAGAGGTCATCATCTGTCAAAATATGTTAAGAACTGTGCAGTGCATTTTTATGCATGAACAGCCACGTTTATACAGTACACTTTGTGCTCAAGATAATTAACAGCAATAGCATAGATATGTTCCAAACTTCCAAACTACCATTACTGAAATTGTCTTTGAGCTAAATTTGAATCACTAATACTGTCTCATCCATGCATCTATTTTCTATAGTATGCCTGTGTAAGGTCACGAGGGACTGCAGTCTCTCCCAGCTGGTGTTGAACACACAAAAAAAACATGCATATATAAAACAAGAGAGTGATTCATTACAGTTTGGAACAATGTATAAGGTTACAAAACATTAGGATTTTTTACAATTGCCAAATCACATTTCTCAATACTGAGTTTTCAAAACTCTTCACACAGTCAGCACAGCAGCAGTTTTCGTTGCTTTGACGCACACCACATCTTTCCAAATACATGAGCTGTGTATTTACAGTCCATTTCCCCTGTGTTTACATACTATTGTAAAAACTGTTAAATTCATGCTCAAACACATCATAGATTAGTGCAACTTGCTACATTCTGCTGCATCCACGTCTAATAAAAATAAAACTGCATAGATTCCTAACAGGGACATGAGTTCCTCCTTTCCTTTCTTGATGACCTCAATTCGCCCCGTGGGGAAAGCAAGGCAGACTCCAGGGCGTTTTGCAATTGCATGGGATGATGCGGTGTTTCACTGTTCTCCTCCACTCACAGAGTGGTTTACAGCCCACCCCAGGATGCTGTCACTTTTCCTTGCACCTTACTCCCCATTCCGCAACCTCACAGTGGAATTGAATGAATGCTGGAAGTCTGGGCATATGTGCAGAAAATTGCCAGTTATGGGTCATGCATGCAGAAAGATGCTTTCCCAGGTGTATTGCAAGAGAGGACATAAGGTGTGATGTTGATGAGAGCTTGTGGCCAATTTCAGAAGACAGGGTTGATGAGCACTGTTGTATTTCCATATCTGCAGCTATCTTATACAAGTATGTACAGTGAAAAGGTATAGGTTTGTATTGGATTAGTGTTACTTTAGTTTCAAGTTTAAAATAAATAAACAAAAAAAGGTCTACTTTTATAAAGACAGTATTGACAGTAATTGTAATGCTACCTGTTGTTGGTCATTTTTGTGGTCATAATAAATGACAGTGTTAATATTGGACGGCAGATGTTGTCAGTGTTCAGATGTACGAGTTGATCCTGAGATGTACAAGTGTTCTGGTTGCATTAGTGCATTTTAGATGTTAGATTAACTGTTGTGTTTGCTGGAGAGAACTGTGTGGAGAGTTTTGAAAACATGAGCTCTGATAGAGAAATGTGGATTAGCAATTGTAAAATAGTGTAATTGTGTCTATTTTCAGGATACACAGGATCTTCACAGTACTTTAGAAGAAACAGACAGGCCTCCTTTTTAGATGAAACCACTGTGTTGTCTTATTTAACTTATTTCCTTCATCCTTTCATCCACTTACATATTTACCTCTGCTTTTTTCCTGCTGAGAAAAATTACTGTATTTTCTGTCATTATGAGGATGTACGATCTGTAGGAGGTTTCTCCTTCCAAGATAAAATCTTTTTTTAGACAGTAAAGATTGCATGTGCTCATTTTGTGAATATGAAAGAGGAATTAGATGTAACATTTGCTTTTCTGAACTGTTTCTGTAGTGGTGTTTTCACAAGGTGCCTGGTTAAACTTTTACCTGCCTGGTTAATTAGTCAGTGTTTCAGTAGTGTTAGGAAGGATGTAAAGTGGAATCACACAGAAACAGTTCACTGCACACCAGCGTTTCACACACATGCGTGCCAAATACTATTTCAGGATCGACAGCTCAGAGCAGGCCTCCTGACATGGCAGAGACACATGGACTCATGATTATGCTGTTTATTTTCTTGCAGAAATTGTTAGCAACAAACTCAAAAGGTATTGTAATACTTGACATCTGTTCCTACAATTCACAGATGAGTAATTTATTCTGAGCAAAGGGAGTTGAGTAGATGAGATGCTGTAAAGAGTTACTGCTGTGTATAATCGTCATGGAGCATGAGGGAAAATGCTAAACTGTTGTGGTAAATTGCCTGAGTTGTGATTTATTTTGATGTCTGTATTATGTAATTTGTCATCTGATTTTCACTGCAAATTCAAAAGCAAAAGACTAGCGTGAGATAACACAAGTCAACGTTGCTACAAATCTTTGCAACAACCTGCTAGTTAATGAGGCTTTGTCCAATTGAAAAAGTATATTTTTTCTGTTGAGATGATCATTTCTGTGTGTAAGTGAAGTGCCAGCCCAAAGACAAGGGCTGCTTGTCCTTAACTGTCTTGATGCATCAGATTGGGAGGCATTATTCCTTAGCCAACAGGGAGTTTGTGAAAAGTGGTGGAATACTAATGCAACACACATACAGTATGACGAACTCGCTAAAATGTAAATCCATCCGGGCAGAGGGAAAAAAAAAAAAATCCCCCCAACAATACAGTCAACTTCTGACGAGTAATTTACCACCATCCCAGGAGAGCATACCCTTGATATGTGTGTGTGTGTGTGTGTGTGTGTGTGTGTGTGTGTGTGTGTGTGTAAACAAAGACTCTGCGCACATGCTTTGCATAATTTGAATTCAAGTAAACATCCTTAAATTCTACGCATCCCTGTGTGAACTCGCACTCCGACAAAAACCGTCAGCAACTTCTCCCCAACTTCCCTCTTCAAATCCCACCGATCGATGCTAAAGGCTCGGAGGATCCCGACATCAACTGCGGCTCTCAAGAGAAGATTAGTTCAAGATGAAGGAGAAAACAACCCTCCGCTCACATTCTCCTCTTATAATACGCAGGCCAAAGACTATCCCTTCCTCTCCCCCACGTTCCCTCCCCACGGTGTGAAACTCACACTGACTGCAGAGTATCACAGATATGAAAAACCTAAACCAGACACAAAGCCTACACTGTTTTCAAAACTCTTTTCTTTTTTTTTCTTCGGGGGGTGGGGGGGGAGAAAGAAAACAGGCATCCTATGAATATTTCAGCATCTGATCTCCGTGGGAGACGTGGACGGCACGGCTCAGCGCGACAGTTTTCGTGAGCTGCGCTTCCTCTTGAAAACACATAAACAGATTGGGCTAATTCATTCCAAAGGGCAGCCCCAGCCAAAACAAAGAAAAACAAAAAGGGGCTTCGGTGCGCGCCACGGTCGAGCCACCCCTCCTCGGAAGAATACAAGTCCCAGGGTTCTCGTTAAACACGGCGAGCCTCATGAATGTTGTATGGCTATCTTAGCCGTGTTTACACTGACCTGGTTTCTTTGCCTCTGTCTGCGGAGATGACAGGGGAGAGGAGCTTACACTCTCCTGCAACAATCCTCAGGCATTACATTACTGTACTTACTGTTCAAGTCGCAGGACAGCATTTAAGATGTTATTGGGCCACAATGGAGGAGCCCGCTGCGACCTGCGAGGGAATAACATTAACCTCCATGTATGAAAGTGCAAAAGCCCACCTGGGAATACCTTGCAACTCAACTGTAAGAGTTCCTCCGCTGTAAAGACTGCGGCTGGAAACAGGATGCAAATAAGTAAGAGGACGCTCGGACAAAAACTCAAACTTGAGATGGAAAGTAAGAGAATAAATTTGAAGGTGCTGGGTTTTAGCCCCTTTTGCAGATTTTTTAAACGCCTGCCACAAACAACACTGTCTTCAATCCCAGCAAATCAAAGGGTTTATAGCCACGCACGCTCCACTGCCACGGTCGATCATCCCTGCAACTTAGAGAAATGCCAGGCTTGCATACTGTCCTATGAAATTTTCATCACTTGAGGAGGGGAGACGAAAGATTTGCCTTTCAATTTTTCATTATTCTGCTTGAACCAGACTATACTAGCGTGACAACCGGGAGAAAATTGGGTACTCATACAGATCGGTATGGAAATGAATTACTCCAGTGTCCCACTTTTTTTTAGATTGGAAAAAGAAACTGTCCTCATATGGGGATGAATCATCAGCTAATTATCATCTAAATAACAGCAACACTTCCTGCCTTAAGTTCAGGGAAAGATAAGGAGCTAAACCTTTATATAAGTTCTATTAATTAATGCATAGAGCAGCCATCCAGAAATAAAGTATATGACGACAGAAAGTTAGAGACGGAGAGGAATACATAGAAATACAGAAGCACCCCCAGGATTAGTGAACAAAAGCCCCCCCCCCCCACCTCCAAGAGAAGTCCTCTCCTTGCCTGACTGAAGGCAAATTACTAACGCCTGTTTAACTCCTGTTCTAGGTCACCATGAGATAAACACACTTTATTCAGGTTGGCCAGACCCCGGCCATTAGACAGTGGCGGTGGCCTATTCATGATGTACGCTCATGGCCTGGGTCCTGTGATCAATTATAGCACGGGGCAGCGCCTCTGAATGGAGACCTCACAGTGGGAGGCAGGGGGGACGGGACTGAAGACAGAAGGGGAGTCCTTGTGGTCAGGACAGCCTGCAGGCCGACACTCTGCCAACATTCTGGACTCCAGTTTGGTTAAAGGGTCGCTTCAAAGCGTTTTCTTGCTTACTCCTTGCAGACACTTTCAGGTTTATTTGCCCAGGTTCTAAATATATTGAGCCTTTCTATCTTTTTTTTCCAGTTCATTTACTCTTGTTTGCCAGCTTTCTCCATTTGGAATGCCTAATCCCCGATGCCCTGCTGCTGGACTGTGGATGGCTGCAGACAGACAGCCATGTGCTCCATGACTCGTGGCATCGCCAGCCACTTGTTTGCACCTGCCAGCATCATGAGCATCAGCAGCAGGGCGGAACCAATCAGCACGAGTTGCTAGTGCAGCAACAAGGACAACAACCGTCCCTGGTGTGCCTGTTCCCGTTGGGACACCTACTTATAAATACTGGGAATCAAACCATGTCTCTTGGCCATGGTGGGCCGACACTTCATCCCTGCGCCACCAAAACACCTGAAGTATCCTTTCTGCTGCCGCTCAAACATAAGAGGTGGAGGCAGACAAAAATTCCTTTGTGGTTTTCAAAGCACTCAAAAATGACATTTAACCTGAATTCCTTTCAGCTCTATTTTGGTGGGGTGGCAGCCAAAGTTTCCAAAGCGAATACGACAAAACTTTGGCACAAAAAAACAAAATTATCTGCACTGCTAGATGCTGGACTTTTAGGCACATGTACAACCCTGATTCCAAAACAGTTGGAACAACTGTGTGAAACACAAGTAAAACAGAGGTGATATTTTGATCACCTTCTGTTGGCATGTACTTAACTGAAAACAGTATAAAGACAATATATTTAATGTTTTGCCTCATCAGCTTCTTTGACGTTTGTAAATATCTGCTGATTCTGAATTTCATGCAGCAACATGTTTCTAACAAGTTGGGACAGGAGCAACAACAGACTGGGAAAGTTGTGGAACGCTCCAAAAACACCTGCTTAGAACATTCCACAGGTAAACAGGTTGATTGGTAACAGGTGATAGCATCATGATTGGGTATGAAAGGGGCATCCTCCAAAGGCTCAGTCGTTCACAAGCAAGGATGGAGCGAGTTTCAACACTTTGTGAGCACATGACTGTATAGATGTAATATCCTTTGTACATGAGCTCGGGAACACACAAACTGTGTTTACTGCCGTCGGTAAATACAGTTTGTTGTAAATGGCTGCAACTTGTGGAGGAACGTTTAATCTTTCGAGTTAGTTTGAGCGCATGAAATATATAAGAAGATCCAAGGTTTTTACCTGACAGTGACGATTTAACTTCTCCTAAAGCACCATTTTAGTCTGCCAATAAGAGGTGTGTGAGTGCTCAGGCTTTAATCTAATGCACTCCTACAGACCCACAGTGTTGTATTATTTACACGGTGACACTGAGACAAATAACTTCATCCCCCTCCTAATAAAAGATACAGTAGACATTGCAAGGTGAAAAAAGATCTGTGTATCTCCCGCTAAGCTGATATTTGGCTATTTATTCACGACTGGAGCATCTATCCTGTTTAACAGCAGAGTGCTGCCCGGACACTGGGCCAATAGGAACAGCCTCAGTCAACAGTAAACCACAGTTCATTTGCAAATGATTGCATTCTGTTTTTATTGACGTTTACACAGCGCCCCAAGTTTTTTTGGAATCGGGGTTGTACACAGACGTACACACACACAAACACACACACACACACACACACACACAGGGCATGGGGACAGTACTATCTCATTTGGTGCCATGGGCCCAATAGATCACAGTGGGTGGGGCCACGGCGCTATCCCTGGTAACCTCCATCTTTATTATCAGCCGCATCATGGGAGCAGCAGAAGTGAAAGGAATACTGATAGAAGAAATACACACACACATACAGGCACACACACAACACACACACACACACACACACAGCATTACTCATTTGGAGGCTGTTCCTATTGTTAAACAGGATAGATGCTCCGCTCATAAATCGATAGCCAAATATCAGCTTAGCGGGAGATGCACCGATCCTTTTCACCTTGCAGCGTCCACTGTTTGTTTTGTTGGGAGGGAGATGGAGCTAGCTGTCGGCTACATTTGCTCTGTGTGACAGTGTAAGTAATACGACGCTGTGGGTCTGTAGGAGTGCATAAGATTAAAGCCTGAATACTCACACGCCTCTTATTGGCAGGTCTAAAACGGTGCTTTATAAGAGGTCAAATCATCACTGTCAGGTAAAAACCTTGGATCTCCTTGTATGTTTCAAGCACTCAAACTAACCGGAAAGATTAAATGTTCGTCCACGTGTCGAGTGCATTTTCCTCTCCCACGGGCTCATCATGAAACCCTTTCAAGATTCATCAGATAAGAACTTATATTCACTGGCCCCCAGCTAAAACAAGGTCCTGGAGATATGAGGTTTTCACCTGACAGCAGCTCAGTGCTTGCCTGGAGGAATTGGCGTATCGCTGAGTGGCTTCAGAAAGTTTGAGCTGACTTTTTTCTCCAAAGTATTTCAAAGGTGATGTGGAGAATCTTTTGCGCTTTGTGATTTGGACTCTGCATCAAGATTAAAGCATCCTCCGACACGCCGTTGCCTCAGTCCATTTCAGCCTGTCTCCCTGTGTTTTTTTTCTCTTCAACTCCGGTTGTCTACAGTACAGAAGATGTACGTCTCCGTTTTGCGTGTGCGTGTGATGTAGGAGGCTGATAGCCCGCAGGAGGGCTGCTCGGGACATGCATTACAAACTTCTGTCAGAGTTTAAATGGAGGGGAAATTCAGACCTGGGTTTGATGGGGTTTTAGTCTAAGGAGAGAAAAAAAAGTGATGACACGGAGAAATACTTCATATCACTAAATATAGAATATTTCTCTCCTTCTTTGTCCAATCTCCACAGCCTCTCCCCACATGGTTAAACATGTGGCAAGATCATTTTAAAATACATACATACAGTGCAGTGAACAATAGTCACACAACCCACATTTGAATTGAGCAGATCTCTGCCCATCCTAAATCTATAATTGATAGATCTGCTTCATTTAAACATGGGTCTTATTTTCTTAGTTTTGGACATCATTCCTATTGGTAATAATAGCATTGGACCCAAGTTGATTTCTGAGATCTGGGAACACATCAGCTATCACTGTAACACTAACAAGAAATCATACAGATATACAGACATGAAAAAACCATGTTTAGAGAAAGTTATTAACCAAACTATAACAAACATGAACATCCCAACCATCACCGTTTACAGATCGACTTTCTGCCTTAACCTAGCTCCGACCTTCAGTACTTTCCATCCGTTGTGCACATATAGTTTTGCCAGAGTAGATGAAAGTACATAAATTTGTGAATTTAAATAGCACCTTTCAAGATCAAGACATCACACACTGCTTCACAGTAAATATAAGTGAACAGACATCAATCAAATACTTCAGAAGAGTAAAAATACCATAAAATTAGAAGAAATAAAAATAGAAAGCGATAAAAAAAAATGACAAAACACCTGAAACAGTTGGTCT
>JAPZEA010000006.1:11965472-11989012 GCA_029783685.1 Heniochus monoceros | reverse complement strand
TGCTTTTCCTTTCTTCACCTCTCTGTAAGACTTTGTCAGTCTCTTATTCACTTTTTTCTTTTTCTTGCCATCTGCCACCTTCTTGCTCTCTTCATCTCCCTTTATTTTTCTCTTTCTCTGTGTCTCTCTTCCTCTCGGGTCTTTTTACTGTCCCACACCGCTGTCTATCATTCTCTTTGCCTGTCTCATCCTCCCTCTCCCTCTTTGCTGTCATGGTTTCTGTCCCCTCTCCCTTCATCTGTCCTTCCACGTTCGTCCAATCTCTCAAATGAATCTGGCTAATGGGCCCAGCCTTTGTGCAACCGAGCAGAGCAAGTACCACGAAGCTGCATATGGGCCGAGCTGCAAGCAAAAACATGCACAAATGTGCACCTTTGCACGAACGCATGCAATCATGCATGCACGTGAACATATATGTATGCACACGGTGAGCAGCTTTGCAAATAGAAATGTTTCTGTATTCAAGCACAGGCCCAGGAACATTCAAACACGTCAGTAACCAGTACATTAATTCAGCATTATTTATCTCTTTGCTGAATAGTTGCTCTGATGATACCGCCAGCATCCCACAGGAAAAGGAAGAAGTCTTTGATTTATGTGTCCAGTGATTTGATTGGGTAACCCTTTCATAGCACTTTATTAATTAGCAGCTGGATACAAGTAAATGGCAGGGCGGAGCGTACCAGAAAGGACTAGTGGGGGGGTTGGGGCTTTTCCCTTAATTACCCGACTAACTCCGGTGTCTGAGGAGACAGGAAGGGCATCAAAGAGCATATGTAATAAAGTCCATAACCCACACAACCCAAGCAGACAGCAGAGAATTTCTCCATCATTTGTATCTTTTCTGCAGCCACTGTATCTCTCAATGCTGCAGAAGCTCCTCTACCTGAACTGAGTTTGCATATATATCCTAGACCTCAGTACACAAATCATTAAGGGAGAAAATAGTAAATTACTTTTAGTCTCGTAACAGCACTTCAGTGCTTTTGTTATGTGCTTGGACCTTTTTTGAATAATTCCTGGTGTTTCCTTTAGCTTTTTCCTGCTTTTCATTTCCATGAGCCACCACACACTCAGAATTAACTCACCCCACACTGTAGACATTTTCAGGTAATTGAGGTAAAAACCAAAGACCTAAGGGACTGGTGAAATATTGACTGGATAAGTAAAAAAGGTCAGGGAAAGACTTTCCATCCATCCATCCACTACCCGGGGCAAGGCTGTGGTGGCAGCTGGCTAGGTAAGGTACTTCAGATGCCCCTTGTCCCCTGTGGGAGTATGGGGCACTGGGGGCCATTGCCATGAGCCAGACCTTGTATAACCAAAGTGAGAGCCACAAAGTCTCCAATCTCTTTTGTGATATTCATGGACAGGATCTCAAGGCGTTGCTGGGGTGAGGAGAGTGTTCAGTTTGTGAACCTCAAAATTCAATCTCTGCTTTTTGCAGATGATGTGGTCCTGTTGGTTTCAGCAGTCCGTGACCTTCAGCAAGCTCTGGGGCAGTTTGCAGCCGAGTGTGAAGCAGCTTGGATGACAGTCAGCACCTCCAAGTCTGAGGCCCTGGTGGATTGCCCCCTCTGGGATGGGAGTGAGTTACTTCCCCAAGCGATGGAGCATCTAAGGATCATGTTCATGAGTGACCGTGAAATAGAGCATGAGGTGGACAGGTGGATTCATGCGCAGCATTAATATGGGCGTTGTACTGGACCACTGTGGTGAAGAGGGAGCTGAGCCGGAAGGCACAGCTTTCGATTTACCAGTCGCTCAGTGTTCCAACCCTCACCTATGGTCATGAGCCGTGGGTAGCGACAGAAAGAATGAAATCAATGCAAGAGGCCGAAATGAGTTTCCGCCATAGGGTGGCTGGGCTCACCCTTAGACAGGGTGAGGAGCTTGGATGTCCGGGGGGAACTCCTTATCAAAAGGAGCCAGCTGAGGTGGTTCAGGCGTCTGATCAGGATGCCTCCTGGGCGCCTTCCTCTGGAGGTTTTACAGGCACGTCCAACTGGGAAGAGACCCCCAGGTAGACCCAGAACTTGCTGGAGGGATTATATATCTTATCTGGCCTGGAATACTTTGCTTAGCTTGCTGCCACTGTGACCTGACCCTGGATAAGCGGTAGAAAATGGATGGGTGGATGTAGCAGAACCCATGGATAAAAATAGCATAATTCAGACACCAAGTGTATTACTAACATTTTAAATAGTTTTTGCCCCAAAAGTAGAATAATTCAATGAATAAAACTTCGTTTTAGTCAATGGCCCCACAATATTGCACGACAGGGGAGAATATTGTTGTAACCAATTTGTTTTCTAGTCCAGAAAAGCAGAAGTGAGACTAGACCATTGCTGAACCACAACAGTGCAAATGGGCTCTAAATATTTTGGAACCTGTTTTTCTTTGGGCCCTCTGCAGTCCACTCAGCAGTTAGACTGAATCGGTTCAAACTGCGATTTTCAGATTTTCAGTCCATAATGTGTCCACCTGATATCACTAACCCCTGACTAGAAAGCTGTCTTTGAAAATAAAAACAGCAGGTTAAAGCAACACACTTGTTAATTCCAGCTTGTTGGACACATTATTGTGCACTTGACACTGTTTAAGTCTGCACAGATTGTGGTGTTAAGCTTCTTTTACCAGTAACTGGTGGTTTTGTATAGTCTTATTTAACTGATGATCAGAGGGATCTTTGTCTCTTTCTGCCCTTTCAGTTTTCAGCCTGGTTGAACCATTGTACAGCGTTTTGTTCTCCATGCACATTTTCATTTTTATGCAAACCCTTCATTCAAAATGACATCTATTTGTGAAGAGGACTTTCTACAACCTAAAAGCATGAAAGACCATTCAAAAATATAGAGTAGTACCTTCTTTTACCCTCACAACAGAATTCTGAAAAGGTGTGGATTTGATAGATAAATGTCTGAGGGTAGCGTTACTGCATGTGTGTGTGCATGCAGGCTGCACATATGAGCGTGGGGTTTGTGCGGAAACACTGAGTGGACTGTTTCTGTGAGGCCACCACCCGGACAGCTCATCTCAATAGCACATTAATGTTTCATGTGGACTAAAAATATCTGACATTATAATGCTCTATGGGCTTTTTGTGTGATGTCTGTGGCCGCTGCAGTTTGTAGAAATCAGAAGTTTCCAAACCACAGATTCATGAATTTTAACACTTATTAGTTTGAATGCACTGAAAGGAACACAATAATCTGCAAATTAAACTGTGTGCTGGTCTAATTAAGAAATTCACTGTGTCTTTGCTAAAAAAAAAAAGCCCTAATAACCTTCACATGGTGCTCAAAACATAATAAGCAGCTACGTTGTGCATTCATGGCCTGAGCAGCACAGTGAAACACTTCTGACTGGATCACGACTTTAAACCACTCAGCGATTTGTTTTAATTGTTATGTTTCATGAAAAAGTGAATAATTGCAGCATGAAGAACAATGAGCACTGTGCCGTCCACTGTCTTGCAAAACAGCAGTAAATGGGATGATGTATGAGCATGCATCTGCAGGCCTTTTAGTAAAGCGGAGGGTCTTACCTGCAGACTTGGGAGTGAATTTGTCCCTGTTGGCGGCGCACACAGCCAGCAACCTGTAGCCCAGGTCCAAGTCAAACCCCTGCTGAGCAGCGACGCGACTCACCACCTGGAGGAAGAGTAATGGATGATGAGCACAGCTGCTGTCCTTCAGGGTCTCTGTTTTTTAATAATTACACTGTTTTATTATCATAAACTGGGCAAACTGCACTTTCTTATAGCTGAAGATATCGATTTGTTACCGGAGTAAGTTAAGGAATAATCATTTCACTCTCCTAGCTATGCTAATATTTTGAGCGCCTGCTGTCATTTAACTCAATTTGTCTTCAGACACACTCAGAATAAACACTCACACACTCACACACAAACAGACACAGTGGGATTAATGTGGAGTCTGCAGTCTGGATTGCTCCACTGATCCACAGTCAGGACGAGTCTGATGTCTGCATCAACCTCCAAGTAGAGGTGAGAGAGCCAAACCACAGTCGCTCTGCAGAACAAGCAGAGACTCTGAAAGGTTATCCTCAAACAAGCCCGCTCTGGCCCTAAAGCGAATGGTTTGTCTCCTCACTAAAGGTTGTCGGTTCAGTTACCAAAACAGGCCGGGAAAATGTGAAAATAAGAGGCGAACAAAGGTTAAAAACCATGCTTTTTTCTGCCAATTTCGAGAGGAACCTGTCCCCAGCCGTAAGATTTAAATAATCCTTTCGTGTTAATGACTTCAAAAAGAGGTTGAGCATTTATGGGACACGGAGCAGGAGCCTCCCGCACTCTAATACGATGTTAAAGGGGATGCTGGGTGACGTTAAACAGGACTCGGGAGACAGGGGTAAATCATTATTAGAAGGGGAACCCCTTTTATCTGCTAACAGATGACTACTCCTCTGCTCCCTCTGACCTCAAAACACACATTACCGTTAACAAGGTCAGCTGGGGTGCCTTTTAGAGGGCCGACATAACAGGTAGCAGTGCTCATAAAGTGCCGCTGTCACAGGTAATATGGCTGCTTGAGCGCTGATTAAAAAAACGAAGGAAATCATGCCAATAAATAAGGTTTATTTGATTGTTTTAATAAAGAGACTGTAATATACAACTCTACAGCTCCAGCAAATCATGTCGCGCTCATTTGAAGCTCTTTAGGAGGCATGAAAATGTCAATCTAGGGATAAATAAGTAACAACGTAATCTATTCAACCCAACCGCATTATGCAAACGATGACGATTCTGACAAACGGTCGAACCACGTTGTTGTAAGTCGTTTAATTTCCTGCGTGAGTGAGTCTGCCCTACAGTTTGTACAAGGCAGGCAGCCAGCTACAGAGGCTAGCATAGATTCAACACGGATTTAACAGTGTTTCACCTCATAAGCCTTTTTCAGCTTAATCTCCCTCTGAGGATGTACATCCAGGCCCATATTCCTGTCAAAAAACAGCACTGTGAGGGGTGCTGAGGGTTACTGGGCCATTCATATCCTTGTTTATCTATTTGCTGGAGCATCCGTTTTGTAGTTTATTGTCTGTGTATGTGAAAAACTAGTGAACTAAGTGGGCGATTTTAGAAAATTGTGAGATGCAGAAGTAATACAGATGTGTGCATGCACTGACATAACCCGCACTCTCCATACAATATGCATAAAGACAGACAAAAGAAAAAAACGAGCAGACAGGGCTAACAGTGCAGCACTGACAGCTCACTTGTGTCATCTTTTATTGGCTTTGGAGCCGATTCTCCACCAGAGATCAGAGGATGACCTCCGCGGGTTCAACATGCCAGAGGGAACGGGCATCTCCACACGAGGCAGACATTCAATTTCTCTCAGCTACCACAAATCTCAAGGGCTACGATTGAAATAGCCGTCTTTAAATTTCAACTGAGCCCCCTGATACATAACGAGCGAGGTACCGTCATGAAGACAAAATCCCGGGAAGAATGCGCGGACTTGTTGCGCGCTGTAATTCTCCAGATAAGAAGCCGTTTGCTCTCAGAGTCTGATGAAACAATTTAGCTGATGGAAACAGCCCCATGCTGAGAGGGATCTCAGTGGTGGGCCCCATTGTATGGCTCTTTATCAGCCTTTAAGAGGCTTTTATTGTGATTTACACATTAATGAGCATTTATCTGTTTGCTCACGCTACCACTTCAGCCGGGGACAATGTTCCTTCAGTGTTTTCAAAGACTGATCTTAGCGATAAACGCGTGAAATGTTTCAATTCTCCGCTCCAAAGCCTCTTTCACACGTGCGACTGTGCATGTAAGTACGTGTGTGCGCGTGTGTGTGCGCGTCTGTGTTTTTTAGCATCGTCTACAAATGCCTCATTTTCTCTGCATATTGTTGACATCTGTTTATCCTCTGCTTTTCCCCCCTCCATTTGTCTTACTCCCTCCCACACATGCACAACCTCACCCCCCTCCCTGCTATTCTCCATTCACTTCCGCACCCAAGAGCCCCAACCCCTCGCTGACCTTCAGTGTGAAGACCCACGATCGGGTGTACTACATGGTGGCTCCGTCGCCTGAGGCCATGCGTATCTGGATGGATGTTATGGTTACGGGTGCTGAAGGACACATGCATTTCATGGTGTGACTGATCCCAACAGATCAGGGTCCACACCACTCGATTTCTTTGGTAAACATTGTGCCGCACGAGAAGGTTTACGGTGCTCTGCTCGTATCAGCTTAACAGCAACCGCGTTGTGCGGAGCTGAGATGAATGTTCATCAGGTCAACAACAAATGTATTTCTGTTTACACTTTTAGTATTTGTAACCTACAGCTCATGCTCAAAAGCACACTTTATCATGTAATCATGTATAACAGATCAAAGGCATTGATATACAAGTTTCATAATTAAGCTATTTAGTTATTTGTTTATTTGTTTATGTACCATGAGTAGCTGCAGCATCACTAAATCTTGCAACAATTAAGCTGTTGCATTTTCCAACTTTCCTTATACAAAATCCTTGCTTTTCCCATACGCTCCCTGTTATGTTTGACTTTTGTGCAGTCAAAACCTCAGGGATCAGGGGTGATCAGAAACCCAACATCTGGTACACACTAAACCACACTGATGCTGTCTTTCTATAAACAGCTTTCTGTAGGTATCCAAGATATTCAAACCAGAGTTTAAGTTGTTGGTACCACATCTGTTTCATTGCCTTCTTCTTTTTAGTGTTTCTATATCTTAGTCAGACTGAAATTTATTTGCTTTAAATGTCAGGCTGAATCAGTGGGTCACAGCTTCTTGCCAGTCTTTTCCCAGAGATCAACCCCTCCCAATCCGTGGTTGCGAGAATGCACATTTTTATTTCTATATTGTCACTAATATTAAAACGTAAGTGTGAGTATTATTTAGCATTTTTAGCTCAAGCATTTCGATTGCTGCTGCCAGGCTGCTAGTATAAGCTGGTCTTGTCTTCTTAATTAAAGCAGGTCTGAATGTCCAACATCAGTATTCCTTCAAATCAGATACATCTCTCTTTGCATCACTTTCATTCCAGTGAGTCTTAATAATGTTTTCCTCAAACATACAACCTTCATTTGTGAAGGAGATGATTATAGGCACTTTTTACATTTTATGAATGATTTGTAATGTCTGGCAAATATTCTACTGATAAAAGTAGAAAATTTGCCAAAATCACAATGGTACTGTGTTTCCTGCCTACCACTGTGCAGCTAGCCCCCCCCTCTACAGTAGAGGCTATAGGCCTGATATGATGAGGCCATGTTGTGCAGCAGTGATGCTGCATGTACTGCGTCACCACATGTTCCGTGGCATTTCATTCTGTTTTTTCACCAGCAGAGGGCCTCAGTGTGGAGTTATTGCACTGACATGATGTCATGCTCTGGCTGGTTGGTCCATGCTCACTTAAATGAGCAGTTAGTGAGAGAGTGGAGCTTCAATGATCCATCTTTTCTAATGTTTATATATCAAATATGTGCATTTATAAGCACATGTGTGTTATCAAGTTAAAGATTTGCCTTTTGGAAGCAAACCACAAATCATTACTATGAACACAAAATTATTTTTGTAGTTTCATTTTAAATATGTTATAAAATCCATATATTTGATCTGTATATTCTTTGACTATTTGCAGCAGTCTGACTGATACTGAAAGATGAGTGTAACACCAGCTGTTTGTTTACAGACTACAGATCAGGCTGCCGAGCTGACAGTGTTGCAGATGAGTTGTTGCCGTTGCTGAATGCTTCCCAGTGAACTGAGGTATAAGTCATGTTAACATCTCATCCACAAACTGTCTCCCACTGTATGAGACACAAGCCTTGAAACCAAACAAATGGCCGCATTTATATATAATTTTAATAAATTTAGTATTTTATATTTTGTGTATGAACAGTGTTAATTTTAGCCGACATTATGCTACAGGTTTTTATAACTGACATTTCTCAGTCTTAATAAGAATAAATCATTTTGATTATGAATCATGTTTGTGAAATGTTATGTCACTTTGTCTGCTGAACGTGAATATTATGTTTCACAGGCTGTCAGTGGAACAGTGGTAGATAAATGGGCTGTTGCTTTTCTGAAGTTTTGCTTTGTATGTCGGAGTACTGAAAAAAGGAAGCTTTGTAAAGCCCAAAACGGCACAATGATGTGTTCTCCAGTCAATATTGAGCACAAAGCAGTATTTTTACACCGTTATGTAATGTATCACCATGGGAATCAATGGCCAGTGGGAATCAATTATATAGGGCTGCACAATGCCCCTGGAGTTCAGTGTAACTCGATATTTTCATCAAACCTCCTAAAGGAGTCTGCCTTTTATGTCTGCTTTTTATTTATCTTAAAATAGCCTCGATAAGAGTCAAAACCACCATGACTGTGGCATTTTGTGCTGACTCATCAGTTCCCAGTACATCTGAAACTTATCTAAAATGTCCCAGAAACTCAAGAACAAGATTTTGGGAATGAAATAGTATCTACAGCACTGAACGGTGTGGTGCAGCCTTTTTTAGTTGAAGCAAGAGCTGTAAATCCCTACATGAGATTTCCACATCTTAGAGCTTTTTACAGCTTATTCAATAAATACATCTCTTTTAGCCATCATATTCTTAGGTCTGCATTCATATACTGTTTCACTGCATCCACAGGTAGAAAATCCAACATTGTTATTTATTTATTTTTTTTCTACCTGACTGGTTCAGCTCAGGTCAATGCAAAACCTGAGTTTGGAAGCAAATTGTTACTGCATGTAAAATATGTCTCAAAATTATAGTGAAGCATTGTTACGATGCACTGAACTATTATAACTCCATAATTCCATTTAAAATTGTGTATGAAGTGATAACTGGGCTTATTAGCATGTATAGTGTGAGTGTGCTCATTAAGGCACTCAGGTTTTGAAACTCCTCCCCCCGACACTCACAGCTTTCATTGGTTGACCTAGTGGGGTTGGCATGGAAACACAGAGTGAAGCATGCTAAATTAGGTTCTAAAGAGGCACACCGTCTCTCCAGAGGCAGAAACAGACACAAGCACACACAGACCATAAAGCGAGGGTGGCCTCAGTGCATTATGGGTGCTGTAATTTGTGTAACATATCTGGGGCAAGGGGCCGGCCTTAAACACGCACAAACAACCAATAAACAGAGGTACTCTGAGACTCCTTATGCAATATAGCTCAAACGTTTATTCCAACAAGTTCTGTGGTTGTTCTTCACTCAAGGCTCTTGTTACAATCGCTTACAGTATAAGCATGAAAGCCACATTGCATGGAAAATCATGTGAATGGATGTCAACAAAAGGCAGCATTCACTGAGTATGCCTGTGTCAGTTTCTGCAGGAGTCATGTTCATGCTTTGCTGTAATGGAGAGCATAATGTAATTTATAACACTGTGGTGTAATGTGAGCGGTAACCGGCGTGATCTCCTTTCTAACAGGTGTGAGTATGAATATACATGCTGTTTAAGACAATTTTTAAATGTTTTAATCCCAAATCCAGGTGATACCACAAAGCAAACCTGTGATGTGTCAGAGCCTCAGGGGGAGACTGTTCTTTTCCCAGGGAGATGGTTTTACCCTCTGTAGCTTGTATCAGCACCTGATATGCTGAAATCCTCGTGTTTTTAAAAGATCGTCCTCTCTTCTTAGCTTGCAGCCCCTGGCTTCCTAAAGTAAACAGAGGTCTTTTTGTGTCACCTCTGCAATGCTTTTTTTGTAAAAGAAAAAAAAAAATCACTCTTTGTCTTTCACTCCTTCCTAACACCAGACTCCTCTGAACGTTACCCCATGACTCAAATCAGATTCCCATCCCTAACCTGAGGTTTCACTCTCGCCACTCGTAGCTGTCGGAGTTGTTTTTCAACATTTCTTCCTGCATTTTCTTCATTTGTGCAGCATTGTACAGTATCTTTATAGTCTTTATAGTTCACGCAGCCTTTGGTGTTTAAATAATTATTTGCATTTTGTTGTTGTCCAAATCAAATGATCCACTCAGACTGAGAGGCATTATTAAGCAGACACATCGAGTGCATTTCACACTAAGAATAGCAATGACACACATTCCCAAACCCTTTTCCTGATAATAAGGTATGCATGTTAAGCGTTTTCCCTCACGGCTGATTGGCCGGGCTCTGCTGACATTCATGTGCTCACTATTCAGGTCAGTGAGCTTTGAGTGTGGATGTTGTTGGAATCATTTTCCTATGAGGACACTCTGAGTCCAGGCTGTAGTAAGATGGTGAGCCACTGCGGGGATTTGTCAGTGAAAATATAAAGTGTTTGACATTACTCTGATCTTTAGTTTTTCTCCAGAGTTATGTAATTTCCTTCAACATAAGATTAACTCAAGAGATTATGTATTCTTACTTAATACAGAGCCAGTTTATGTGTTCACATTTCTTATCTGTCTGTAAGCTGCCACAATATGGAAAACAGGATATAATTCACAACTTAACCAGATCTCATCTTGCTAAGTACTCATATTGTTTTATTGATTAAATAGGAAACAGAACAACATAGATGAGACTATACACAGAGATATTGTTCTCATCTGAGTATAAGTGGGGTAAGGATAAGGATGTGCCAGTGTACGAGCTGGAAATCTCATCTCAGCATCCTCTCTGTCTCGCTCAAACGTCCATGGTGCCATTCATAATGGCTGCTGTTCACTGTCCATTTCGCTGGAAGGAGTTATTTCCTTTCCTCCCTCAAAGCCAGTCTCTCTCCCGTAGTTCACAGTGAGATCAGATCATGTTACATATGAGCAGGCGGACAAACAGGCGCTGTACAGCTCAACATCTTGTACAAAAATTAATGGCACGTTTTCTGCTACATACATCCAGAGATAGGAGTGGAATGTAAATTTGGTTGCTTTGCATGTATTCATAGAGCTCCTGCACTTCTTCTCCTGACATAAATAAAAACGTAAAGGGACCGGTTGTTATCAAAGAGATTCGCTGGAAAGAAAGACGAAAAGATTTGACGGTTCCTACAAAAAGTGGGAGTAACAAAAGTTAAAAGTACTGTAGAAAAGACGGAACAAATTTTGAGAGTATGTAGGAAAAGCACCCCTCAAAAGGCACTCGCCAATGTTGTGTGTGTGACTGTGTTCCCAGAAGACCTTTAATCTTGTTTATCCTTAGTTACCGATGCTGCTGTGTGTTCAGGTGTGACCCTGAACCTTTCCTGAGTGCATGTCCAGTTGTCTCAGCACCAAAGAGCCAGGCTTGTTGCTTTGGCTCCCTGTGGAGATGTTTTGTGCTTGAGTGCTGTCAGCCTTCTTGACTCTGTTACTGTCGCTTATGATGTAGTGAAGCCAAGAGATGACAGAGAGACAAGCATAGAAATACAGTATAGAAACATGAATTAAAAAAGGGTGGCCATGTTGTAATATTGGAAAAAAGTTGCAGTCAGAGCCATAATCTGTGTTGTTAATTGATCCAGTCCATTGCTTTATTTTCTGATCTGGGTGCTGCCAGTTACAGGTTTATTACCAACCCTGCGGACAGGAACCTTGGATACGGGTATCTTGGTGCGAGGTGGTTCTTTAGCTTGAGGGATTTGGGAGGCCGTGTGAGACTGTGTGCCATGCTTCACAGGGATCTTTGAGTCACGCGGTAAACTGGTGAGGACTTTCGGCTGGGGGGGCTGCTGACTCTCCTCCTGGGTGTGTTTTGAGGTGGGCACAAAAGCCCCAACATCGCTGATTTTATCTTTGCTTCCTGCATCATGTGAGTTGAGATGGGGCCGCTCTTCTTCTAGCGCAGGCCTGCTTGCTTCATCATCAACATGTTGACTTTCCCGGACAGGTATCTTACCTGGTCTGCCCCCTCCAACCACAGGTATTTTGCTATGTCCTGATGCCTTTACTTGTGGTGCCCTCCGCTCTCTGGAGGGCCCTTGGAGGCTCATTCGTGACTCACTATGCAGTTCGTCTGTTTTGGATGGCACTGTCTGGGCCCCCGGGGCACCTGTGCTACTTGGACTAGCCAGTTGCCCATCCACTGATGCCTGTCCATTTCCTCTCATCTTAGCAGAAGCTTGGGCCTCACTCAGCCAAGGTGCAGGGGTAGAAGGAAGCGAAGTGACAGGGATAGGGGCAGGGGCAGAGGTAGGTATAAGAGGGGCTTTAAATTGAGAAACTGAGGACTGAGCAGGAGCAGGAGGGTCTCTAGATACAGAAATTTCAGTATGAATTGGGACAGGAAGGTCAATAGATACAGAACCTGGGATTTGGGCAGGGGCAGGAGGGGCTTCAGATTGAGAGACTTGAATTTGAGCAGTGGCAGGGGGATCCTTTGACACAGAAATTGGGATCTGAGCCGGGGCTTGAGGGACTTTGGATTGAGAAACTTGAATTTGAGCAGGAGCATCTCTTGACACAGAAATTGGGATTTGAGCAGTGGCATGGGGATCCTTTGACACAGAAATTAGGATCTGAGCAGGGGCTTGAGGGACTTTGGATTGAGAAACTTGAATTTGAGCAGGAGCAGGAGCATCTCTTGACACAGAAATTGGAATTTGAGCAGGGGCAGGAGGGGCTTTAGATACAGAAACTGGGATCTGAGCAGGGGCAGGAGGGGCTTTAGATACAGAAACTGGGATCTGAGCAGGGACAGGAGGGGCTTTAGATTCAGAAATTGGGATCTGAGCAGGGGCTGGAGGTGCTTTAGATTTAGAATCTTGAATCTGAGCAGGGGCAGGGGCATCTTTAGACCCGGAAATTGAGATTTGAGCTGGAGCGGGTGGGGTTTTAGATTGAGAGACTGGGATCTGACCCAGAGCAGGAGGTGTTGGGGATGATGTAGAAAAAGTGGTAGGGGCTGGAGTTGTTGTGGGAGCAGGGGGCAGCTTATCTAAAGATACTGGTACAGGAATGGGTTTACTCATAGGAGGAATCTTATCTAAAGAAGTTGAAGATGGAGTCGGGACAGATGCGGGGCTGGGTTGGGTTTTAGTTGCGGCAGTCAGGGTAGAGGAAGGACCAAGTTGTGGAACAGTTGCAACGGAGGGAGGGGTCTGATTTAAGTCCACTGGGCTAGAGGTGAGTGTAGGCTTGGAAAGGGCTGATACAGAGCCTGAGGTTGTAGTTGATGTGGGAATCATTGTCATCTTGGAGGGGATAGCCGGTGCAGGAGAGGGGGGCTTGGTTGTAACAGAACAGGCCGTTGATACTGTCACTGGGGCTTTAGATTCTCCTGCAGCTGAGATCAGGGAAGGTTTGTAGGAAGTGGAAGTTTGCAGGTTCAAATTACTAGCCGACTCCAATTTGGCAGGCGGACGTTGGGTCAAATCAACAGGGGTGGGAGGGCTATGGGTTACTGGTGGAGGTTTAGCTGGTGCAGGAGGTGGAGTAGCTACAGGGCTAGGTTTAATTACTGAAGGAGTCATTTGAGGAGGCTCTGAAGCAAGTTTACTAACTGTAGAGGTAAGAATTGGACTAACTGAGGGAGCTTTGACTACAGTGGCCGGGGTGTTCGGAGGAGCTGTGGTGGTAGCAGAGGTGGAGCTCGGTGTGGATTTAACTGTGATCAAAGGGGAAGACATTATTGGAGACGAAAGGCTTGTTATCGTCACAGGGGTAGTTGAAGGTTTTCCCGCGGTGAGTGTAGGAATTGATTTAATTTTAATGCTGGTAGCAGGCTCGGATGTTGGAGTAGAGTCTGAGCTCAATTTGACTGAGTGAGTGGTCAAAGTGGAAGATTTGGTCAATGTCGTGATGATGGTGCTCGGCTTGGCAGTGGGAGAGGAGGATGAAGTCGTCTTTGTGAGAGGAGTAAAGGATTTGGTCGATGTTGTTGCGGGGACGGTTACAGGAGAGGGTTTTGCTGTGGTAGCAGTGCTGACAGATGTAGAAGACACCGGAGAGGAGGTGGAGGGTTTGGAGAAGAGAGATGTGGATGATGACGTGACTTCGGTCACAACAGCGCTGATAGCACTGCTGGCTTTTCCCCATTCTGCCTCCACATCAGCCATGATGTCTCCACCCCCTGAGATTGAGTCAAAGGTCAGGAGAGAGGAGATGTCTGCCAGCAAGCAGCTCAGGCTGTTATCACCGGGTACCAAGGGTGGTTCAGAGGTGGGAAAAAGCGACACATGCTCATTAGTTCTACTCACATTGCCTTCTGTCTCCTGGGGAGTTACAGTCCCTGACGGAGTCGTGGCTGCACTGTCCTGTGTTGTTAAGCTCTTGAAGGGCTCACAGCACTCAGTCTCCGGGCTGTCCAGAGAGCGTGGCTGGGATTTGGGGGTGAGGGTGAGGTCCTCTTTGATGATTTCCACACTGTTGGCGCGGGACGACATGAGAAGTGGGCTCGGAGGGGCATCCTCCCTGTCCTCTTTATCCTTTGATCGGAACTTAACGTTGCCAAAGAGACCCTTCAGCCCACGACGTTGGCGACCCACTGGCTGGGACACGGTGTGGACTCGACGGTCCCCTGTTCCTCTCCGGCCACCCCTCAGTAACGACAGGAAGCTGAGGGACTTGGCTGAGCTGACTGAAGAAATGGAGGGTCGAGGATGGGCGGCAGCCAGAACGCCATCTTCGCCAAACGTTTCCTCCTCTGCCTGCTCCATCTCTCCTTGACTCACCTCCTGTCCCTTTTCCTTGTCTGGCTCCTGCTCCGAATCTGGTGCGGCGGTCTCCGATAATCCATCTAGGGTTTTGCCCCTGTTAACAGGTGACTTGTTGTTTCCATCCCCTTTGCTTCGAATAGAAAAGATGTTACCTGGCTTGCGTTTGCCAAACAGCTTGAATCCTTTCCTGATTTTTCCACTCGATTGGGATTCACAAGGCGGGGGGTCCATGCTCTCCGTTTGTACATCCATCTTCTCCGTGTTTCCCCCTTTCTCTGTATCCTCCTGTCACTTGATGCAGTTATTATTCCCCAGCCAGTGGTGTGAGCGTTTACATCCAGACCGTCTGTAGCTTTGCTTTACCTCTGGGCTCTCAGAGCGTTTCTTTATCGGCCGTCTGTATCCCTCCCTCTTTCTATCTTTCCCATCCAGCCCTTTCTCCTCTATTTCTCCCTTGAAAGCCCCTCCCCTTTGCCTCGTTTTTTGTCTGGCTGCTCTCCCTGGTTGCCATAGCAACTGAGGAGCTAAGCAGCTTTCGTCAGCAATGCAGAGCCAGGGGCTGTCATCAGCCCACCCTGAACGCAGCTCTCTCTTCCTCTCTCTCTTCCTCTCTGTCTGATGACTCTGTTTACATAAACAGCAAAGACAAATACTCCTTTAATAGGGACAAATTTTGAGTTCCGAATACCCTGGCTTTGTATAAACATCTCATCTAGATTAATGCAACGCACCTCTGTATGCAGTCTAATAATCTGACAGATTTGCCTTTATTCTAAATCAACTGGTCTTATTATTCACAGCTAGTGTTAATCTATAGTAACTCACCACAGTCTGTTCAAAATTTATGGAATTTTATAAAAATTGCAATTTGGTGAATAACTGTTGCAGTAAAATGTGACAATCGATTGCACTCAAGTTTGGGAGATAATAAGCATGGCTGCCGACCAGACTAAGTGTTAAAGAAACCTGAATATCTGCCGTCTTTTAACTTCTGTGATTGAAGCGCTGCCTTTAATGAACTTTCAGGGATTTTAGCTGAGTCCAAGGTGGCATTGCTGTTTCCTGTAGTGTTCAACAGCCAATCATAGTGCTTGATGCAAAGAGCTGCACAAAGAGGAAAAGAGTTGATTGATTTTGTGTTTTTTTTTAGCAAAAGATGGTAAAAAGAGCAGATTTGCATTTTATTTCAAAAAGCAATATTTTGACACCTTTCAGAGAATATGGTCAACACAAATGTAATGCTTCCTGTGAAGTGCAGAAGTAGATATTACCACAATAAAATCAAAAACCATCAATCGTGTGACCTTTTGAACATCTTGATCGAGTAAACAACACTCCTACAGACAATCGAGCCCTTGAGAATGTTACATAATCGTAAATGAATGGATTTCAGTTTAAAGGGAGAAAGGAAAAAGGGGAAAGTTAAAAGGAAACTATCTTGAGCATGGCGGTGTTAATAGAATCTCTCTTATGGTTTGATTTTGTCAACATAATTATATCTAAGTTTTGGGTTTTTTTTTTTAGAATCTAGCATTCAGTAAAATGTGAGATGTTAGTCTATAGGAATAAGTCCCATATATAAATTACTCGAAAGTCTGAATTTATTGAAGTCCTGGTTCGTCATCTCGTTAACAGATGTTAACAATCATCATCAAGTGATCATCAGGTTATTACATATTGTGCTTGCTTGGTTCAAGTATTTAATTTTCCCTTTTAAAATAAGCAACTGTAGTGGTGCTTTAACCCCAAAACTGTGATTTTTGTCGTGTGTATTGCTTTAAGATGTAAACCTTTTGTTCGGGTTGAACTGTTTTTTTATTGATTAGTCATGTGAGGCGACTTGATGTTGTTTATTTCCAGGTTAATCAATGAGGCTTTGGGGTGGAACAAGCATGGCCTCTTGTGGTTGCAGAGGAAACAACACGTGGCACAGTTTGGCTGCAGACGGCTGTAAAACGAACACCGAGTCTGAAAATAAAGCTGCTGTCTCATCCACATGTATTCCTTGGCCCAAATAAGTCTGAGTAAGTGGGTCAGCAAGCTTTGAACAAATCTGCCTGTTTTTGCAGGCTGTGTTAAGACACAGGAGGAGGTTTAAGGGTGCAGTCACACTGGTACACAGATGCTGAGGACAAATAAATGAATATAAATGTTCTTGCAGGGAACATAAGTGATGGACTGACATGAGATTCACATTAAAATCGAACTGAAACTAAATTAAAAAAGAACATTGCTACAAATACCACCCTGTACATGTCCAGTGAACAACAGAGAGAATAAATCCTTTTTAATAAATGTGTTCATGTTTTAGTGCTTAAATCCTCAGTTTAGGTTAATACATGCAGCCAGGGCTCTGTAAAGAGTAAATACAAAACCAACTGAATAATGCATCAATATTTACTTCCCATTTTACTGCAAAAACATTCACCAGATGTCAGTGTCAGGCCTCACTTCAGCATCTCCACCACTGTCTAAGTCAGCATTATTGGGGTGTCTTACGCACACACACACACAAACTCACACATAAGCATTAACACAAATAAATAGGTGTTTTTATTGTTTATTTTTATGTATGTCAGTGAGTGCAATGTGAAAAGTACAAAGAAATGCAGTACTAGTGATGTTCTCTCCCCTGAAATGAGTCCATCGGACTCGTGTTTGACTATTTGATGATCTCTTATCTTAGATGATCTGATACATCATTAAAGAACAGTGCTGACTTCCACTTCTTTCGCTCTCATTTGTTAGACATCATGCTCCACGAGAGCAGAATGCAGCTCGACTTTGGCGTTCTGGTCGTTGTCCTCTGCCTCACAGGAAAGTGGGTCATACGTGCGATGGTAGAAAAAACGATTGACCAGAGTGATGATGAACATTTCCATGATCATCATCTGCTGACTTAGCACTGCGGGACAGAGAGAGAGAAAAACAATTGGGGTTTCAGATTGATCGCTTCACATGGAAGCAGAAGATGCAGAAAGACATTCAGAGATGTTTCTTACTGGATCCACGAGCTTGGGAAGAGAAGGGAGGGGCACAGGCGATGGTTCCATTCAAGGCCAGGACGTTAATGATTGATGTCTGCAGCTGACTCAATACAAGTATCAGCTAAGGAGGAAAGCAATACTTAATCAGTCAGTACGCCATACAGTTGAAGGTGCACCATGTAGCTTCTCTAAAAATCACTACTTTTCAGTAGGAGTTTGGTATTATGACACCAAACAAGTGCAACTATTTGTGCCTACTATTTGTGGTGTTTATGTTCCTCTCAACTGAGCCTGCATTTCCCATGAAGCCTGTCACCCTGTCACTGTAACATTTTCTCTTTTGCCTCACTGAATAGGATGAACATGCTGGGAGGAAATTCTCCTCCACTCCTTTATCTGTTGTAGGAAACTTTAGAAAAGTGTTTAAAAAAAAGGAAGATCAGCTTTGTGTAGTAAAAACAGCAGCACTCTTGTCATTTTGAACCATAAATCAAGGAAACAATTTGTCACAGAAGAGTGGGAGAGGCTGGTAAAGCTCTTTGTTTTCCCCAGTGTGACCAAATTTCTGTTTAAGCAACTTATTGATTTGAACATGCTCCAAAAAGCAGCTCTCGTTGCTGTTTTTGATGTTAAAGTATGCAGCCAGGTTTTCCCACGTGCCAGGTGAAGAAAGGCAGGACAAATACAAAATATCCAGTGCATGTGGTATCGGTTGCGTTGACTCACTTGGTACATGGCATACTTTGGTACCATACTGAGGCTTCGTAGGAAGCGGTTAGTGTTCATGAAGACGATGGAGACAGGCCAAAGGGAGATGATAGTGAGAACGCCAATGAATGGGTTAATCCAAATGGCTGTGCCAGTGATCTCTAGCTGAAAGACGAGCAAAGAAATACTTAAAATTTCATGTCATTTTCATTTCTTTTTTTAGATACGTACAGAAACATCGAAACTACTTACATCTGAGGGATCAAAGTTGCCGTTTGTCCACAACACTATGGCTAAGATGCTGAGGAACGTCTTTAGGATTGCATACTGAAGAGCGCCCACCTTCAGCCAGAATAACAATCGCCTGAATGATCCCATCCAAAGACAGAGCCACATTAAAAATGCACACAATCATAAGTGCAGTGTACAATTAATGTGTAGTCAGTTTAGACAGAGGATATAAACTAGAGCAGGATTAAATTACCTTATGGGTAGTGGTACAGAATAGTAATAGCCAGACTGCAAGGTATAAATACCGTGACATGGGCGCTTGGGGTAAGCATGGGCAGCAGCAGCAGCACGGGCCTGTGCTGATCCGAAAGGTTTTACCAGAAAACCGTCTCAGAAACTCTTTGCTTCCCCCGAACTCCTCGATTATCAGAACCAAGACCTTATACACCACCACTGCAAAATAACTGCACAGACAAAGAGTTAATAAGAGCAGGTCAGCCATAATTCTCAAAAAATCACTCTACTGAACTTTAACTAGTATTTCATTTGTTTGTCACAGAAAAACACACCTGCTCTTCACACGTGACGACAAATCAAGCATACGGGATTTTATGCGCTGTGCAAAGAAAGCACATAAAATTTATGACTGCAGGTGCAAAATCCTATAAAGATTTCCTGCTTATTTTATGGAAGTCGAGCATGAACTTTGAGTGTGTAGTGATTCACTGAGTGGGTGAGCTAATCTTCAGCTAGTTCATACAAAGCTTTCAAGTTTTCAGGACTTTTATTATGTTTACCTTGTTGTAATTTAGCTGATCTTCTTACAGTGAGCATGGACGGTCGGTCCCAAACTTTGGATTTGAGATGATTTATCCAACTTTAAACTTATGTTGCTTTTTTTCAGCCAGTTTCAGAGTTATTTACACAAACAGCCTGGCTTTCTCAAAGTCTGTCGAGCTAAATAGACTTAAATAAAGCTACGTGAAGGGAAATGTAATGAAAGAAAACAAAGACTTCTCGGATGGTGATATGGCAAACATGATAACAGTAGTCATGAGGTCACTGCACAGTGGCCTCGCTACTGGTCGCAGCTATCAGATAACAGACATCAAACACTGATCACTGATCAGTACGTAAAGGAAGTGAGTGCAGATAAGGGAGAACATGTGAAATACTGATTATTTGGTTTGCATTTAACAAGAGCTCCTGCCGTAAGGCTTTGATGGCACTTGTGGGAGATAACCTGATTTTTATCTCATTAAAATGACACAGTAATACATTTTATCTCATTATCAGCTTTTCCGGAATATGGACAGAAACCCCAATATCATATTTAAGTCTAGTTGAGAGAAAACACACCAGTTAGACGTCATGTCTGTGAACATGACCGCTCTTGGGATCCACATCCCAAAACAAGACATGGTGGCAATGACATGAAGCAGAGAAATACAATAATGTGCATAAAAAAAACATGCAATGACAGTGTCAGCAGTACTTTAATATACTGTAGCATGGTTTGCTTTTTATGCTCAGTTTTCAATCACATTTCATGCTGTATTTCAAAGGGCCTTGTGCCAGACTTCTTGAAACTTATTCCACAAATAAAGTGATTTAAAATGACTGTATTTTGTTATAAAAACAAAACAGGCCTGAGTGCTTACTGGTGCTGCGCCACTTATCCAAATGGTGGTCGTCTTCTTGGGGTAGGGCAGTTTTTTATAAATATAGACGCACTGCTCCAGGTACAGCAGCAGGGATATGCAGGACATGCAGGTGAGCATGGAGTACAGGCACATGTCAAACACATCTAGCTCTGATTTGAAACAGTAAGAGGGGGAGAGAGAGGGGTTCGGATACAGACGGTACATGTGTGTTAGACACTTCACACACAAACAGCACAAAAATGATTTTGCTTGAATTAAAAATGTACTTTAAATGAGGTAGGGATGCAGCTTTTTCATTTTAGTGCTTTGGCACAATGTGGTAAAAGAGCTTTTGTTACTCCTACTGTGGCACAAGCACATTTAACTCCAGCAGACACATGATCACTGCACACCTATGAAGTGCTAGATTATTTTACTTTATGGGACATATTTTGTAACAGAGGTAAATAAATGAAGAAGAAACTAGTATCATTAGGTGCGTTCAGGACCCCCAGATACAAGCGTGACATTGCTGGAACTGTTATCGTCATTAGCTCAGACCGGTTGATAAGGAAGCATTATCAGCAATCAAGCAGGATGTGTAAGCGTGGGCCACTTACGCCTGATCACGTCGATAGCCAGCGGGGGATCTTGTAAACAAGCTGGATTAATGGTGCTGTTGGGGTCTTCCTCCATGGTGCGCAGATATTCCTCTTGAGAAATTAGAATTTAAAAAGAAGTGATCCGGAGAATCTAAATTGAGTTTTCTCTCCTGGTAGAAATGACTTCAGTAAAGTTCCCGATCAGTAGGTTGTGGTTGTAAAATGAATCTGTTTCCCCGTTTCATCAGTGTCAGCCAGTGGATTCCAGTCGCAGATTCAACTGCAATTGTACTTTACCCTTTAGGTGACTGTTAAGGAGTGAAGGTGGCATGACAGGTTCAGAGCGTACATGCTAATGGGAGCACTTCCACAAGTAACCATTGCTCATTCATTCACAGACTTAAGTCACAGTCATTAAAATAACACCAGGGTCAGAGGTATAGTTAAAAGTCCGAGACCCAGTGAGTGTGTCAGGAGAGATGAACTTTGTCAGGGTGTGTTGTTTCCCTCCCAGTAAATATGGAAGAGTATAAAAAGATAAAGGCTGGAGCTATGAGGAATATGTCTGCCTTATAATTCAGTTTCAGTGCCTCCTGGTCATTATTTTGTCATGTTGTGTCCCTTAGTTCTCGCTCCAAACCCTCAGGACATGACTTCTGAATTATGTGGAATTATTATGATAAATGGTGTGTTGTCAGCATCACTGGTACGCAGGCTAACGTTGATAAGGACAGGAATCATGAATGGTTGATGGAACAGAAGAGATTTATATTCTGGTTTAAATGAAAGAAACATTAAACCTGTTTATTTCATTCATTCATTCATTCATTTTCTATACCCGCTTATTCCGTGAGGGTCACGGGGGGGCTGGAGCCTATCCCAGCTGACTTTGGGCGAGAGGCGGGGTACACCCTGGACAAGTCGCCAGTTCATCGCCGGGCAAAACTGAACCAATATGGTGTTATAACATTTTACATTGTGTTGCTTTACCCTCAAGGCTGCAGATTAGAATATGTTAAATTTGAGACTCATATATGTAAAGTGGCTTTAAAAGATGTAATCATTTCTATCCTTAGGTCTTGCATGCTGATCCAATATGACTTTCTTCACTGCCAACTTGACAGTTAGCTAGAAGTGACTAACCCAACTACTCCAGGTGTTGATCGACCAAAATAGATCAATCTCTCTGCAGTTAGTGTAGAATCCCGACCACTGCACAGTGTACTCCATGTACAAAATCCAATCATAATTGCAGCAATCATCGCAGCCAGTCTTTTTCCACACTTGCAGTCTGATAAGGCATCTTTTTTTTCCCACCGCAGAGTTGTTACATTGTGACGACCACAAAGAACTCAGATAGGCAGACCCTAAAGCTGACCCTGACCCTAACCCCAACCATGACCATTCATTTCTCTTTCAGCTATTGTCACACGTCAGCCATTCATGTGCATTCAAGGGCAATGACTTGTTGGAGAGCTATGATTTCTCTGGCTGGAAAAAAAAAACACACCCACATTACACAGTTGTTATATTGTAATTTAAAGAACATGTGTAACATTCATGTCATGTAGTTGGTGGCAGCAGTGTCTCAAACATGGCCGTTGCTACATTCAGTTCCTCACTCACTTTATCTGAGAGTCTATATCTGACCACACAATCTAATAGAAATCTGCTCCATTGCTATTTTTGCGGCCACTTGTTGGCTTTTTTGTAGGTCCTCACGAATGATTTGTTCCATTCTTCTGGAGAAGCAGTACAAGCTGCACACCGAGCTCGCCTTTGCGAACTTCTCAGCCTTCGTGATCTCTCAAGAATTGTGTCTCTTCAGCCTCTTCAGCTGACAGATGAATGACACTTTTGCTATTAATTCTATCATTTTTTTGTCAAACTGAGCCTCAAAACTCTCCTCCTTGCCTCAAAACTCTCCTCCTTGCTCACGACACATCTGGTTTCCTAGGACACTTGTGGTTGCCTACGAATGATGTTAGGTTTTACATGGTGATGACATCACCCTACCCCCGATCCTCAGGGTTGCTGCGACTCTAGAAAAGCAGGTTTAAGTGGCCGGAACAGGGTCAATTTTAATGTCTCAGAACCAGTGTTTTGCAATGAAAATGCTCAAAATTTTGTTCAGACACCAGTTCCAACACCGGTCCCTTGTTGGTGGAAAAGCCTCAGGGGTGAAATGGGATCAGGCCCCACAGAACCCCACTGTGCATGTGTGTGTGTGTGTGTGTGTGTGTGTGTGTGGTGGATGCACATGTACCTGCATGCACACGTGTGCTTACATGTGTGCATGTCCATGAGAGTGTGTGTATGTATATGGGCGTGGATGATAATGCGTGTGCATGTGTGTGTGTGTGTGTGTGTGTGTGTGTGTGTGTGTGTGTGTGTGTGTGTTTTTCTGGTCTGTTGAAGAGTATCATTTTACAGATTACTCCATTGGACAGTCTTTCTCTTTCAGCATCTCTGAATAACACCTGGGCTTCTAGGGAGAAAACGCAGACACCATGACGAGCCTAATCACTACAAGTGTTTGTAACTTCACTTGTTTGTTTGTCTACTTTTTGTCTGCACAATCTTTGGGCCCAAATTTGTATTTGACCTGGCATGCATTTTCAGAGGCCTTATTACATTTTGTCTGCCACACATTTTGTTAACCTCTTTTATGGCCCCTCCCCAGCATTTATAGTTCTATGGCCCTGCATTGAAAATTAAATTATATCACTCTAACGATGACATTTTATATCATCAATTTTAAAATAAAATCCAGGTCTTAAATGATAAAAA
>JAPZEA010000006.1:11862945-11885800 GCA_029783685.1 Heniochus monoceros | reverse complement strand
CATCTATTGGCAAAAAGAAGAATAACGCTAATTTTCACTACAAATGAATTTGTGATAAAAAGATGTACTATTTTACTATTTTAGTTCTATATGAGGGGCAGAACACTCCCCGCCTGACGTCTGTAAGATGTCATCATTTCAACTCATTAAAGAACAATATATAGAGATTAAAGAACTCAAACCTCTCTAAGCATTGTCCTTAGACACCAATAACACTACTTCACTAATAGGTCGCAGGTAATGCCTGTGTTCCCCTTTACGGAATATCTTCACCTCTATCTTTCTCACTAATCCATCCTCGCTGGGAAAAGTCTTTGTGATGAGTCCGAGTGGCCAGTCGTTCCTGTGCTCGAGTCCCTCTTTCAGAAGGACTACATCTCCTGGTTGCAGATTAGGTTTTGCTACTTTCCACTTGCGACGATCCTGCAGTCCAACAATGTACTCTTTCTGCCACCGACTCCAAAAGATATTGGCCAGATGCTGCACGCGTCTCCACTGTGCTCTGAATATATCACACCTTTCAAGCTGATCAGGTGGAATTGGAGGACTGCCAACTTTTTGGGTGAGCAGCATGGCAGGTGTAAGAATCACTGGGTTTTGTGGGTCTGTGGAAACTGTTGTGAGCGGCCGTGCATTTACTATTGCAGTCACTTCGGCCATGAATGTCACCAACACCTCATGTGTGAGCTTTGCATTTTTGTGTTCCAGCAGCATTGCATCCAGAATACGGCGTGTGACCCCAATCATTCGCTCCCAGGAGCCCGCCATGTGGGATGCGTGTGGAGGGTTAAATTGCCACTGACACTGCCTGTCTTTCAGAAAGGAGTCAATTTTGGGGTTGTTACAACCTTGTTTGTCTATTTGTAGCTCTCTGCAGGCGCTTACAAAGTTGGTGCCACAATCAGACCTGAGTAGTTTGGCAGCCCCTCTGATTGCGAAAAAGCGACGCAATGCATTGATAAATGATGAAGTGTCCATCGATTCAATTACTTCAACATGTATGGCACGTGTACTCATGCACGTAAAGATGACTGCCCACCTTTTTGCATCTGCCTGACCCCCACGCGTTTTTCTGACTGTGACAGGCCAGGGGCCAAATACATCAAGGCCTACATGTGTGAAGGGAGGGTCGGTGGATAGCCTGTCCTCTGGGAGGTCAGCCATGATTTGTTCTTGCTGTTTTCCTCTTAATTTGCGGCATGTGACACAGTTAAATATTGCACTGCTTACGGCCCTTTTTCCCCCTATAATCCAGAAGCCTGCAGCTCTAACTGATCCTTCAGTAAAATGTCTGCCCTGGTGGCTTACAGTCTCGTGAAAGTGTCTGATAATGAGCTGGGTAAGGTGATGTTTTGCAGGGATGAGCATGGGGTGTGTCTCATCTGATGTTAACTGTGCTCTTTTCAGCCTCCCACCAACTCTCATGACCCCATCTGTGTCAATAAATGGATTTAGTTTGCTAAGTGGACTTGACCGTTTGACCGGTTCACCTTGTTCAATGCACCTGATGTCCTCTGCGTAGAGCTCTCTCTGAACAGTGCAGATGATTGTGACTTTGGCTTGGTGAAGCTGCCTTTCATTCAGATGCTTGCTGCATTTGTGCCATCCATGGCATGCGTTCTCTGGGTTGTGTTGAAAGGATTTAGCGATGTGCTGAAGTCTGGCTATGGCTCTCAGTAGTAGCGTCCAGCTTGAGAACCTCTCAAAACGAGTGCTTCCAAGTGTAGCCTTTGACAGGGTAGTGGCACACGTTGTTGTCACTGGGCGTATTTCATTGTCATTCTCTGGGTTTACAAGGTCAAAAGGCTGTTCACATTGCGGACTTTGGCAGAGGTCAGTTAGGAAAGCAGGCCCACCGAGCCAAGTGGAGAGGGAGAGTTGCTCGGCAGGTAGTGCCCGCGTGGCATGGTCAGCTGGGTTTAAATGAGTGGGAACGTAATGCCACTGCTGAGCTCGTGTGGAACGTCTGATGCGCTCCACTCGGTTATGTACATAAACATAAAACCGTCTCTTTTCATTGGAGATGTAACCCAATACTACTTTAGAGTCTGTGTAAAAGCTCACCTCATCCACTGTGATGTCCAGCTCCTCCAGGACTAGTTCAGCGACCTCTACTGCCAGCACCGCTGCGCAGAGCTCTAGTCTTGGTATGGTAACATCTGGCTTTGGAGCGAGCCTTGCTTTTCCGAAGAGGAAGCCCACTTCACTGTGACCATCTGTAGTTGTGAGTTTGAGGTAGGCAACAGCACCCACAGCCTTTGTGGAGGCATCACAGAACACAACAATCTCTTTTTTTTGTGCTGCAGACAAGGGGATTGAAGTGTACATTCTGGGGATCTCAAGTTGCTGCAAATGTTTTAGAGAATCTTTCCATTTTTGCCATTGAGCTTGTTTCTCTTTTGGAAGGTCAGTGTCCCAATCACTGACATTGGATGCAATATCTCTTAGTATGGCTCTGCCTTCAATGATGACGGGAACTGCAAAGCCAAGGGGGTCATACACACTGTTGATGACTGATAGCACTCCCCGTTTGGTGTAGGGCTTTTCACTGATGGTCACGTGGAACTTAAATAGATCAGTGGACAGGTCCCAGCCCAAGCCTAAACTGCGCTGCATGGGTGGTGAGGTTTGCCCTAACTTGAGGTCCTGCATGCCAGCTGCAAGGTCTTCATTTGGGAAGGCATTTGTAATGGTAAGACTGTTAGATGAGATTTTGTGTAAGCGTATGTTAGACTGTGCCAGCATTTTCTGAGTTCTATTCACTACATCAATGGCGTCATCCGGGGATGAGAATGATTTCAGTCCGTCGTCCACATAAAAGTGACGTTCGATGAATTGTCTCACATCACTGCCGTACTCACTTTCACCCTCTGCAGCTGTTCTCTTCAGCCCATAGATAGCAACTGATGGTGATGGGCAGTTACCAAATACATGGACGCGCATTCTGAATTCCGTCACTTCTCCATCAAGATCATGGCCTTTGAACCAGAGAAAGCGGAGATAGTTGCGGTGATCTTCTCTGACTACAAAATTGTGAAACATTTGCTCCACATCTGCCATAACTGCATATGGGTCGGACCGGAAACGCATTAGCACTCCCACAAGACTGTTGTTGAGATCTGGTCCTTTAAGCAGAACATCGTTGAGGGAAACATTGTCACATTGAGCACTTGAGTCAAACACTATTCTGATTTTTCCAGGCTTTTGTGGGTGGTATATGCCAAAGCTAGGGAGATACCAGCATTCTTGCTCGGGGGTGAGAGGAGGGGCAGGTTCTGCATGGCCCTTCCTAAAGATTTTCTCCATGAACTCAACATAATGTTCTTTCATCTCGGTTTTCCTTTTCAGTGTTTTGCGGAGTGACATCAGACGAGTGAGGGCTTTTTCCCTATTATTGGGCAGGCGCTGTCTTGGGGAACGAAATGGGAGTGGGGCCACCCAATTATTTGCCTCATCTTTTGTAAACTCGTTGTGCACGAGGTTTAGGAATGATGCATCCTCTACTGAAAAAGCTACTTTGTCATCATCTGTGGTTTGCTTGAAAAGGTGTTCACCCAGTTTGTCGTGTGCATTTTCAAGGGAGGAGCACTTGTCCGTGTATTTCTCTCTGGTGTGGATTGTGTTCTTACAAGGAGTGAAGAAGCTGGGCCTCCCATTGTTGAGAATGTTTGTCTTAAAAGAGTTCACTGTGGGTTTGTGGGCACCCGAAAGGCAAACATCTCCTATAATCACCCATCCCAAGTCAAGGCGTTGAGCATAAGGTGCATCATTAGGGCCATTTACCTGACTGCGGACCTTGTGTGCTCTTATTATATCCCTGCCCAAGAGAAGGAGGATATCAGCTGATGGGTCTAGTGGAGGTATGTGTGCCGCTATTTGTTGCAGATGAAAATGAGCAGCAGCCGCCTCTGGAGTGGGTATCTCACTCCTGTTGTCTGGGATCTGATCACATTCAGTCAGTGTGGGCAGTAACATAGACACTTTCCCACTTAAGTCCTCAATAACAAAGCCACTAGCTCTGCGACCCCCTGTGTCTGATAACCCTGCACATGTTTTAATGGTGTATGGGAGTATGCTGCCTTGTACACCAAACATATCAAAAAATGCAGATTTAGCCAATGACAGATTGCTTTGATCATCTAACATGGCGTACATCTTTCTTTTGTTTTCAGGGGATGCTTCTGGGTAAACATTAACTAAGCAGATCTTTGCGCATGATTTACCTTGAAGCCCTGGGCCACATATCTCTGTACAGCTGGATGTGGTAACTGTAGGACTAGAGGAGTCAGGCTCCCCGCCGTCGCTCTGTGGGGGTGGGATAGAGTCTTTAGTTGACCATGGGGGTGGTCCGGCATGCATGGCTGAAACGTGTGCATCACTATTGCACTCAGAGCAGTGAATTGCAGCTTTACAGTCTTTGGCCCTGTGATCTGTAGAAGAACAACATTTGTAGCATATGGAGTGTTCTTTAAGTAGGCTCCTCCTCTCATCCAGTGTCTTCATTCTGAAGCCCCTGCATTTGGTGAGAGAGTGTGGCTTATGGTGAATGGGACACTGCTGGTCTGGACTGGGAAGAGTAGTTCTGGCATTGTTGTTTGTTTTGGCAACCTCTGTTTTATTCACTGCAATAGGGACTCTGTATTTGGTTAGTTTTCCTTGCGTCTTGTCAAACTTAGGGGAAGGGGTGCTGTGGCCCGGTAACATGAAGCTAGGATCTGTTTTCATTTCAGCATGGTCATTTATGAACAGCACAAAGTATGAGAAGGGGGGATAGACAACATTATAATCTTTCTTGTATTTCGATCCTTGTTTAACCCATGACTCTTGGAGACCGTATGGGAGCTTCTCAACTATTGGGTTTATCCCCCTGGAGGTGTCAAGAAAACTAAGACCCGGTAAATAGCCTTCATCTTTTGCATACAGTAACTCGAGAAGAAGATCTGCTAGCTCTTGTAATAGATTTGAGTCTTTGTGAGAGATCTTTGGGAATGTTTCTAAGCGTTTAAAGAGGGATGCCTCAATTACCTCTGCCGAACCGTAATTTCTGTCTAGACGTTGCCATAAGCGCTCAAGACCATCTTCTGGGTTATTCACATGAACTGCTCTGATCCTCAGGGCATGCTGGAGGGACTGCCCACTTAGCCACTTGGTGAGTAAATCGAGCTCCTCACTAGCTTTCAGGCGGAGACCATCAGTGGCGTTGCAGAACATGGACTTCCAGGATAGATAGGATTCTGGCCTATTGTCAAAAACTTTAAAGCCTGCTGTTAGAAGGTCACGGCGTGCTAGGAAGGTTGCAAGGTCTGACATTTCATTTTGCGGGGTTTGTGGCGGTCTAGGTTGATGGTAGGGGCTATATGCTTTTGCATAGTTAGAGGAGTGTTGATTTAGTTGCTTTTTGGGTGTGGTGTCAACACAAAACTCACGTGGATGCACTGTGGGAAGTGGTTCGCTCAGATCTGGGTTGGGAGTCTTAATATAGGGTTGGTTGGTGGACTGTTTATCTGTTTCAACCTTTTCTTCCTCTTCAACATCCTGTTCTTTGGGGAAGTGGATGTCCACAAATTCTTATGCACGTCTGACAGAAGGAGGTGTTGAAATTTCCATAACAACCACAATTAGCAATTGTGCTTCAAGGCAAAATTTGGGTTAGGGTTAGGGTTAGGGGTTAGGGTTAGGGTTACTGCTAGGTATAGGGATAAAAACCACTGCAAGTGGGGTTTTTTGCATTGATTTGGGACTCACTTTTGATAGGAAGGTCGTAGAAGGATGGTTGCGTCTGGTCGAGAGGAATCCGTGGATATGTGAATGGTCGCTGTGGGATGTGGAGGGGCGGAGTTATTCCAAAAAACCCACTTGGAAAATGGGCTATAACTCCCGAACGGAAGGAGCTAGCTTCCTGGAACCAAGCTCCACCTCCCCTAATTTGGCCACAAGCCTTCCAACGGTACCAGCCACAACTCTCTATGACGTCGGGAAGTGGGCGTAACCTTGGAAAAATAGGTAAAATTGTTTTTATCTCGGGAAGGAAAGGTCGTAGAGAAATGAGACCAAGACCAGCGTGTTCAGTGCCCCCAAAATAGGGGGGTAGGACCTGGTTCCTAGTCTCTACGACGTACGGTTCCCGAGTTATGGCCCAAAAAAAATTCCCCATACAAGTGAATGGGAGAAGTGAAAATTTGACAAAGTGTTAGGGTTAGGGGTTAGGGTTAGGGTTAGGGGTTAGAGGTTGAGTGGGTGAAGTTTGGTGCTTAATAATTGGTATAAGGGTTAGCGGGGTTCAAAATCCAACATCAATTTTGCAGTCTTTCACATCCATGTGTGTGTATTGCGTCCAACAATCCAGGAAATCCAGAGTCCAACATTGAAGGCCCAAGATCCAGCTTCAAGAAACTGCAGGTGTCACTGCATTTTAGTTCACCAGGTGGCACCACATAGAACCCCAGGGATCTAGTTTAAGAAATTACAAGTGTACAAACTCTCAGTAGGCACCCAATTTGTGTATATTAGACCCTAAGTACACTAACATAGAGCAACCAGGGGCCCATTTCTAAATGCACTGAAGTCAATCTGAGTGGACTTCTATGATTCACAGTGGTCTCTAAAACCCACAGATGGCCCCCAGGGGCCCCAAATTAAAGATTTATTTTTTGGCAACCCGGGTTGATTGCCAGAGGTCCCAGGCCCCACAGAGGTCTGCAAATAGCCTAGGTGGCCCCCAGAGGCCCTAAATTAAAGATTTATTTTTTAGCAATCTGGGTTGATCGTCAGAAGCCCCAAGGGCCCCAGGGGTTTGCAAATGGCCTAAGTGGCACCTGGGGGGCCCAAATTAAAGATTTATTTTTAGGGTATCTGGGTTGATTGCCAAAGGTCCCAAGGGCCCCAGAGGTCTGCAAATGGCCTAGATTGCCTAAGAATAATCAACCCCGGGGGCCACCCCCAGGGGCCCCAAATTAAATGTTTATTCTTAGGCAATCTGGGTTGATTGTCAGAAGTCCAGAGGACCTCAGAGGTCAGCAAATAGCATAGCTGGCCCCCAGGGGCCAAATAAAAGATGCATGTTAAGGTCATCTGAGTCAACAGAGAGGGGGCCCAGCATCCAAAAGGGCCCTAGATGGTCCACAGGGGCCCCAAATATGAGATTTATTTTGAGGTGATCATGGTAAAATGCCAGATATGCCAAGAGCCCCAGAGGTCTGCAGAGGGCCTAGGTGCCCCTCAGGAACATAAAAAAAGTAAGATACCAACTCAGAGTTTTGTTTAGGAAAAGCTCTTAAGTGTAAATGTTGGGTGTTTTAACTTTTACATACCAACAAAGTGGTTAGGGGGAAATTTAGGTCACTTCTTGCTGTGGGAGATGAACAACTTATGGGTCCCAGTATTCAGATAGACCCCAGTTTAGAGCAAAAAGAAGTGCATGTCAGTAAACTCATATTTGGCTGTACAGGCCTTGTTCAAACACTTGCAAAGCCTTTTAGTCACATACTGCAGACACTAGCAAATGCTGTTTTCAACTTCTTAGGTCTCTGCCCACCAGCCCTAACAACCTTCAGCTATTTATGAGGATGTAAATAAAGATTTCACTACAAAGTAGCATTTTGTGAACTGTGCAGGACACCAAATTGAAATATTGTGATTTAGATGCCACTAAGAGACCCCTGCAAACAACTAGCCAGGAAAAGATGCTAAAAGGTTGGACTTCAGAATGCTGCATGGTAGAGTCTGTGAGTCTTCTGTGAAACTTTGATGGCACTTGGACGCCAACCCAGAGTGTTTTTCAATGAAAGAGTCTTAAGTGAAGATGTTGGGTTTTTAAAACTTTGCATACTGAGAAGGTGGTATTCAATGACCTCTTGATTTTTGGGTAAAATTTAGGTCACCTCTTGCTGTGGGAGATGAACAACTTATGGGTTGTAGTGTTCAGATAGACCCCAGTTTACAGCAAAAGGAATTGCACGTCAGTAAACTCATATTTGACTGTACAGGCCTCAACTTCTTATGTCTCTGCTCAAGGGCCCTAACAGCCCTCAGCTTTTTATGAGGATGTAAATAAAGATTTTACTACAACTCTGTCTGTGCATATTCTCATTTGTCCAGGTCAAATCATATCAAAGAGATTGAATCAGGTCAACTGGACTAAATCTTTGTCTAGAAGACGTTTCGCCCCTTATCCAAGTGGCTTCATCATTTCATGCTGTTCACAGGCTGACTAGTCTTACTAACTGGTGGGGAGTTCAGGTATTTATCCTCAGAGTGAGGTTAACCCAAACTTCAGGAGTTGATGACCTATCAGTTTTGGGGGTGTGTCATATTAGTGCTCCATTGTGTTGTTAACGACTGTTGTTCCAGTCGTGGGAGTCACCTGAGGTGAGTTGTGAACGACCTCCTTCAAGGTTGTTGGGGGGACCTGGGGTCATGTGAGAGTCACATGGGGCTGGCTGTGAGTGCCCCTGGCCCTTTGATGCTGAATTGGAGAGTTTTCTTGGCAGAGATGAGAGGACCACGTTGTACATGGGAGATAGATGGTGGCGTAAACTCCCTCAGCATTTTGTGAACTGTGCAGGACACCAAATTGAAACACCATGGTTTAGAGCCACTAAGAGACCCCTGCAAACAACTTGCCTGGAGAAGATGCTCAAAGGTTGGACTTCAGAGTGCTGCATGGTAGAGTCTGTGAGTCTTCTGTTAAACTTTGATGTCACTTGGATGTCAACCCAGAGTGTTTTTTAATGAATGGGTCTTGAGTGAAGATGTTGGGGATTTTAACCTTTACACACTGACAAGGTGGTATTCAATGACCTCTTGATTTGTGGGTAAAATTTGGGTCATCTCTTGCAGTGGGAGATGAACAACTCATGGGTCCTTGTGTTCAGATAAACCCCAGTTTACAGCAAAAGGAGGTGCACATCAGTAAACTCATATTTGACTGTACAGGCCTTGGTCATACACTTGCAAAGTCTTTTAATCACATACTGCAGACATTAGCAAATGCTGTTTTCAACTTTTAGGTCTCTGCCCACGAGCCCTAAAAGCCTTCAGCTATATATGAGGATGTAAATAAAGATTTCACTAAGAAGTAGCATTTTGTGAACTGTGCAGGACACCAAATTGAAACACCATGCTCTGGGGCCACTAAGAGACCCCTGAAAACAACTAGCCTGGAGAAGATGCTAAAAGGTTGGACTTCAGAGTACTACATGGTAGAATCTCTGGGTTGACATCCAAGTGACATCAAAGTTTAACAGAAGACTCACAAAGTATTTTTCAATGAAAGGGTCTTATGTGAAGATGTTGGGTATTTTAACATTTACATACTGAGAAGGTGATATTCAATGACCTCTTGGTTTGTGGGTAAAATTTAGGTCACTTCTTGCTGTGGGAGATAAAATATTCATGGGTCCTAGTGTTCAGATAGACCCCAGTTTACAGCAAAAGGAATTGCACATGTTAGCCCCAGTTCTTTTATTGACAGCCCAAGGAATCATCCGGAGAGTTCAGTAGGTCTCAGATCAAATTTATTCTGGTCACAGGTAAAGTATATGCAGCGCTGGGCTCGGGGTGACAGTGTTCACACAGGATCTTGGCCATTAAAGAGCCCGAGCCAGCCACAATCAGACATTTTATTTTCACAGATAACAGCACCGGTCCCGTGATCGCATAACCGTGTGTAATTGCCCATTGGGGTTCGTGCGTCACAGATTGCATGCCCCTACTATTTGACGACATGGTAGTCTGAATCGTGGATGCTGTTGTGTCTTAGGTGTTTAGCTAGACAGTCTGAAGCAGTAAATATTTTTACTTCTGAGCGTGCAAGGATTTCTGTGGATCTCTATGTACTCTGGCCTACCATGAGAAAGTGCTGAGCTATACAGTCTAAGGCCTTGTATAGAAATACTAAAATTCCAATTTAACAATTCCCCCTTTTGACAAGATTTTATCTTGTCAATCAAATACGAGGTAGGAATGTTATCTGTATTGTACTGCAGACTTCAGCTGCGAGCAGCCCAACAGGGCCCCCAAACCTGTGGTCCACCCCAACCTCAGTATCCCCCTTTTGACATAATTTTTACTATACTGAAAACAAGGGAATTGATATAGATAAACATTTGACAATCTTAAAAATAAGTAATACAAAGAATAGAAAAAATAGAAAATGTAATATCAATGTGGTCAATGTGAACTGTATGTTATGTATGCCAATATGTGTAAGCTGTTCTTCATTGTAGTGATGGGAATTCCGGCTCTTTTTAGAGAGCCGGTTCTGTTGGCTCAGCTCACTGAAAAGAGCCGGCTCTTTCGGCTCCCAAGTGGCTCCTCAGATTTTTTTGTTGCTTAAATTAATTTATTACCAAAAATAATGTAAAATTATGTGTAAAATGAATTACTAATGTAAATCAAATGTTTGCGCCCAAATTTTACTTCGCTTCCTGCTGTCACTCATTTTCTCACCTTTCCAGTGTGTCTTCTCTGTCTGTAGCACATTTCTCTCTCTCTCTCTCTCTCTCTCTCTCTCTCTCTCTCTCTCTCTCTTTCTGGTCTCCCTCCCTCTCTGGTCTCCCTCCCTCCTGCTACTCCTGCGCTATCTGTAACCCCTCCCCTCCCCCTTCTGTTCAGTGTGGACACACAGACGCTACCACACGTCTTGACCAGTCACGTGCGGCTTTAACAGAAAAAAAGAGGAGAAAAAAAAAAACAAATTGGCTCCCAATCAGGAGCCGGCTCCCGTCGTTCACTTCAAAGAGCCGGCTCAAAGAGCCGGATCGTTCGCGACCGACTCATCACTAGTGGACACAGCTGCAGCCAATTCGCCAAATAAACTGATCTTTTACCATCATGAAGCATGGACAGTAATCATGAGTAGAAGGAGCTATCCGCGATGTAAAAGGTAGTGTCCTGCCCGGTGTCGTCATACGTATAATTGCATATATTAGGGTGTTGTTTCGAGCTAGCAACCGTTAGCTTGACATTGTCAGTCCCAAAATCTACGCCAGCAGTCACACGCGGTGGCGGTGAGAAAACTAGCTAAAAAATGTCAAATGTCGAAGCTCTACTCTTTAGTAGGGTCTCCTTCTAGAGAAAACAACAAACACTTGACAATGAGCACTAAATGGATATACTAACGCTAGCTTAATGTTTGCTTGACGCTTGCTCGTAAATTTTAGCCAACGTTATAATGAACAAACTTGTAACTGCCACAAAGTCCGCCTGCAGTGTCTTTCTAAATACCACATTAGGCTTTAATTAAATGTTTTGTTTTGTTTTTCATGGTCACAGTATATTGTTTGTTATATTAATATAGCCTAAGTTATGTTGTATTTGTTATAATGTTGAAAAGATAAAGCGATTACTCATCAGAGTCAACAGAAAGGGCTGTTGTAGCTGTATATATAGGTTTTGAACTACTGGACAGACAGAACTAGTAATTTCAAGAGGTCACAATTTGTGCTGGACGTTTTTGACTGAACCTTTACATAAATCAGTAGTGGAAATGGTCGTTGGATATTTGATAAACGAGTAATGCAATTGAGGAGAAAGGTGAGGTGAGGCAGAGCAGCTGTGTAATGTGATGTTAAACTTGTCAAGCAGCACAGAACAGACAGGTGTAAAGTTACTGGGTGTAAGATTACCACTCAGGAAGCTCTTTCAATAGTGTATAGTAGAATAAATGGCTCCAAACACAAAAGTAAAAAAGAAAATGAGGTCTGTGAACCAAAGATGCAGCATCTTGAACTGTTTTCTAAGATTACATTTCATAGGGTGTTTTTTGTTGTATGAAAAGTAATGGACGTGTCTCTTTAAAACTTCAGTGTGGTCTCTCAGAGAGTCGTTTTACCTGAGATGACGTGGTGCTATTAGAGTGATTATGATGCAAATGTGCCCATACCTGGCAACAACATCTCTTCTCTCTAAATCAATTTACAGCTGTTGGAGAACTCAAGTTCAAGGCCTCACCTCCTGAAACTGGATATCGAAAGTTCAGCGATGGATTTCCACCGATAAATTTTGCTTACTGCTCAGTGATCATATGATTGATTTACTGCATCGTTCAGCAGCATGTTTCATCGTCATGAGATGACTGATTAGTGAAGCTGTGGCTTACAGTATTTTGGCTGAAATATCCTGCATGGAGGAATTATCGTAATCTAAGACTAACAGCATCTACAGTTGCTACTTTTTACTGTTTCACATCAGCACGCTCGCACAGCTATGGGCTTGTGTTTGCCTGTGTGCAGGATTTTGCGGAAGGGCAAGTATTTTTTACTGGTTCTTATCTCCATCTAAGTGCTTGCATGGATTGCAAATTTTTCAGGCGAGATTGTGAAAAAGGTTTCCTTCACCACGACACAAACTCATGCCAAAGGAGACAGCCTGAGGGATAACCTCAACCCTAGAACAACGTCACCCAAACGTGTAACAACACCACCATCAAAAGTCAAATGCCCTGAGAAGTCACCATTGCTACGTAAGTATACATTAGTGCAGGTTAAAGAGGTGACACACCCACTGTGTAGGTATTATTTTGCTTTAACCGGGTTTAAGATTAGGCCAATTTTAAAGAAAAATAGTCATCTTCTCAGAAGTAAATTAAATCTGTCTGCTGGTGATGTTACATGCACAATCGTAGATGAAAGAACATTTATAGAAGTTAGATAAGTTAACTGCTGTATAAAACATCAGAGGGGGGTTTGTGCCACTCATTAATCTGTGATATTACATTGAACTTCTACAGCAGAGTGGATGATCGCGCTGTGCGTGAATACGAATGATCAGAAACATGTAAGATGTAATAAAATAGTAGGATTTAAAAGGATTTTGTGCTAAGGATTTTGATTTGTAAGTACGACAAGTTTTCAAAACATCTTATATGAACCTACAATTGAGGGATCATTTCCCCAAGTGTTTATAAACATTATAATCTCAAAATAGTTGTGAAATACATTTGTAGGTACTACATGTTGCGTGTCCTGTATAGGTACATATAGGATGCAAAAGATACAGTTTGATATGACGCAGATGGATAACTGTTCTAAATTGTTTATTCAGGAAAGCCTCATTCAATGTGATATTTGCTCTTGACTTAATCATCTTACTGTGTAACAAAAGATGTATGACAGAATAATGACTAGCACTTAAGACTCAGATTACTTGTTGAATTTGGCAACTTCTGTAGAGGGAGCTGTGAAGTTGTCCTTCTAGTCCTCTCTGAAAATGAAGGATGTGGAGAATGACAACAAAGCAGTGACTGAAGGCAAGTATGAGCCCGCGGACTGCACGGCAAGGCAGAGCGTAGCGATCCTCATCCCTCACCGCAACAGAGAGAGACACCTCCTCTACCTCTTGTACCATCTGCATCCCTTTCTGCAGAGGCAGCAGATCCACTACGGCATTTATGTCATCCAGCAGGTATTGTTCAAACTCATGCACAGTTATGTTGCACAGGTTTCATATAAAATCATTGATTAGGATTATTTACCACTCTAACCACTAACGAAAACAGGACCAAAAGAAAAAAAAAAACATGCTACTTTATTGTGCTGCACTGACACTGGCCATGGTCTTTATGGTTCATGCTTGCCAAATGCAATATCCACATCACAGGAGCTGCAATTTTTTGATGAGGTTAAATATGTGACATACTATTATAAATGAATCATTGTGGTTCTACAGAGATGCCCCAGCCTACAAATCATATTCTCCAGACATAAGACAGAATATGCTTGTTTCATACAGACCCCAGCAAAAATCACATCATCGTCATTTTAATATGTTTTTCAGTGAAAACTGTTCAGTTGCAGAAATGTATTTATATTAATTCTTTCATATGACAGCATTCAAGCAGGTAAAACAGAAATCTTGCAAGAAAGCCCAAAGGATTGGCTCACTGCTGCGTGTGCTGTTTCATTATCAGAGCATCTTTACTGGAGGCATAAAACTTGCGACACTTGTATACTTCAAAGACTTTATTACAGCAACAATTCATGTTCAGTGACGCACAAAAACTGCTGAAATTTCAGCTGGAAACAAAGAGCCAGTGAAGCAAAACATTCACATGCCAACAGCAAATCATCTGCAACTAAATAATGTTCTGTAATTAATGAATAAGTACTCCAAGAAGAAATGTTTAGTATCAGTAACTTAAGTAAAGCAAAACCACAGAATGTTTAAATAGTGTACCAGCACTGGCTTAAATTATTAGCTTGTTATTTGAATGCATACAGCTCTGTATTTATCCAGATTAGTTGGTTTCTTTTCTACCTAAGTGTGTGAAATGTTTTATAATATTTTGGATCTTATGTGGTCATCTGGTTACAAAGCACATTAAACTCCTTCAGATTCACTTGCTAAGCATTCTGTTTTCCTGTAATAGCCTGACTGTGATGACACCACTGTAACGATGCAAAGATTCAATAGCTGGCCTACACAAGTAGCATTAAATAATTTCTCAGAGTTGACCCTGTACTCTGACCCTCCTGTCTATTAAAATCTGTTTGGCTTTTTTTTCCAATGGATGAAGCAGAATGGCATGTCAGATACAACAGAGCGTTTACACTGAGCTTTAAACTGTGCATAGTCCTGAAAGGACCGTAGCAGATTGTGATTTTTTTTTTTATTGTCCCATTTTTTTTAAAGGTTGGTGATGCAACTTTTAACCGTGCCAAGTTACTGAATATCGGGTATTTGGAGGCACTGAAGGAGTACAGTTGGGAGTGTTTCATCTTCCATGACGTGGACCTGGTTCCTGAAAATGATTACAATTCATATGTCTGTGACAAGCAGCCCAAACACTTGGTGGTTGGCCGAAATGCTACAGGATACAAGTAAGTGTATGACTAAGGAGTAAAATCCTCTAAGTCCTGAATGAGCGGCTGAACTTTACATTACCTCTATGAATAAACAATGCAGTATTAATGGAGGATAGTCTCCTCAAGCCTGATATTATTTTGAATGTCCTGATATAATTCTTAAACAAACAAGTGTCATTTGTCTTTGTATTCTTCAACTGTCAGGCTGCGTTACAAAGGCTACTTTGGAGGAGTCACAGCTATGACCAAAACGCAGTTTTGCAACGTGAATGGATTCTCAAACAACTACTGGGGTTGGGGTGGAGAGGATGATGACCTTCGCATCAGGTGGGCCAGACACAAGTGGAAACAGTACTTAAGATAATTAGTTTTTCTTTTGATCGCATATGGAGTGGATGCAGTATTTTTTTCATTCATTCACTGACACATGTGGGTCTGTTGTCTTGCGCAGGGTTCAGCTGCAGAAAATGCTGATTGTGCGGCCGCCCGCTGACATAGCTCGCTACACCATGGTGTTTCACAAGCGGGACAGTGGCAATGAAGTAAACAAAGACAGGTCAGTAAAGGAGGAGACGGGGATAATGTGTTGTGCTTGTTTCAGCACAATTAAACGTATGCTTCCTGATTGGTGCTGCAGATTTCATCTCTTCAGTGAACTTTTTGTTGCTTTGTTTTTGCTTTCCAGGATGAGGTTGTTAAGGAAAGCACCGCAGGTATGGAGAAAGGACGGACTCAACAGCTGCTCATATACGACTTTGTCGATAGAGAGGCTGCCTCTTTATGTGAATGTTACTGTGGACATTGGTAAGCCACAGAGTTGAGATTTTAAACAGGAAGTCCTGCTCTTACCAAAAAATATATGATATATTTTATACAGTATGTTTTGGTTATTGAGTGCAGAAAAGCTACTACATGTGTACACCATATTAAGCACACACAATGCACATTGTTTTGATTAGTTTACATTTTGAAGTAAAAGTCAGCTGGAAACTTTGTCTTTGCACATTTTTGCATATCATGCAGTCTTCATTTCTTGTCATTTTTACCAGTCAGCGCTGGGCATGTTACTTTCAAGGTATACGTTTGAGAATACATTACATATTACTTGTTACTGTCATTTGAAAGTATGTTAATGTACAATATCACTGTCAGTGTGGAGTAATGTGTTCGTGATTACACCACTGCTGAGTTTCACCAAAATAAGTGTGACTAGCTTTGGCTATGTATTATGGTTGTATTATGGTTTGTAGTTTGCTACCGCTACTATAGCCTCAGCATAACTGTATGGCAATGTTAGCTTACTATAAGATTGGTTTTGACAAGAATTTTAATCATTTTAATCTCTGCAGCTGTCTGCACGAACTCCTGCAGGCTCAGCGGCGTCTCACGAGCGCAACCACAACCTGAAGCGTTTATTTAGACGTGAGGTTGATGCAAAAGAAAGGCACTGAATAAATGTATTTATCTACGTTTTGCAATGTAGGCGGAGCAGAGCGTGCTGCTCTCTGCACAGAGACTAGCTTCCAAATGCATGATAATTAGGGGTAACAGTTTTGTGATATGCTAAATGTAATAGCACTGACAACTTGTTAGTAATGCATTATATTACTTCATTACTAGGGAAATGTAATATATTACTGTAATGTCTTACATTTGTAATGTAGCTGTACTCTGTGTACAGGATGGTTTGTCTAAGGTGAAAGTGTGAAGAGCTCTTCTGAAAGGTCGCTTGTTACAGAGAGGGCGAGATGTGATGAATCGTACACATGGGGAGGCTTTCATGGTGTTGTACTTGGTTGTTCACATTAAAGGTGACAGAAGTAGTTGTGTGAAGAATGAAAATTGAGCGTTTGTACCAAAACCAATTGCTGCATAAAGTTGCTGTGATTGTTAGACTGTCTGTCTTGGAAAGCTGCAGAAGTTGTCAGTCACAGTCGCTCCCTGATTAACTGCCAGGGAAGATGTTTCAGACGCTGCTGGATGATCTGACAAGCACTTTGTCTGAAGCAAACTGAGGCCTAAAGTACAATGTTTGTATTTTCACTTATCAAAATCAACAGCACAAGCTCACTGGCATGGCAACACTTGCATTTTCTAAAAAGTGTGGCAGCTGATTCAAATAAACAGCTTCCACATATTTTACAAATCATTTCAATCACTGCCTGCCAGTGGAAACGTGTGAGGAGACATAGCACCAGTGAATTTCATTTTTTTCAGCTGGAAGCAGAGTGTTGGTCTGTCTATTACCAGCTTCTCGTAACTTCTTTGGAATTCATGTGAATGTTTCTCTGTTCTGAGAGATCTGCCTGCTTCAGCGTAACCCATCCGTTTGTCATTCTCCAACACTGCCGTGTCTTTTTGAATGTTTTTTACTTTTACTTTTGTAAAGTAACTTCTAACAGCTTGGTTGTAATAAGTACACATCTTTTTCGAACTCTGCACCTTGAGTGTGAGAGACAGACATTTTGTGGCAATTTTGTGTTTTTGATGTAGCTTTGCTGCAAATTTAATGTCCTTCTTTGAAGATAAAGATTTCTTTGATGAGTAACTTTAACTGTAGCTGCATCCTCAAATCACTGTGACTTTTTTAATCAGTGCACATCAAAACTGTTTCTTTGCACTGCAAGTTAACTGAGGAGGCTTTCACACAGACACAGTCGGCTGTTTGAGAAAATCACGTCTACGAGCCAATTAGCTGTGTTTATTGAAATGCCGGATGGTTTGTCTCATACCAGCATAGTCAGCAATGAGGCACAGTGTGTCTAAACAGCTGAGCTGAACTTCTGCTGTATCACATTACCTCATCATCTGGCAACAGGTTCCAATCCAGTTTAAAACACCTGAAGCAGGTGCTGCTTTGATGTTGACGTTTTATTCCTCGAAAACGCAGCAGACACAACCACAACAGATAGACCCATCCAGTATCTGTCTGGAGAGCAAACTCTCTAAGCCCCCCAAAGCTAATTAGAGAGCTCCCAAGATGCTGCCAAACTTTGAGTTGCTTAGCAACACTGGGATGAAGCACACCTTGAGCCATCTAAGGTCTCTAATGAGTGACGCTCACAGCTGAGACCTGTGTTGGAGCAGAAGAACAAAGCAGCTGTCTGATCACCACCAAACGAAAAGCCCAAACTGAAGAGCAGAATCCCCCTCATGGTCTTTTTAATCTCCATCATGTTGCCTCTGATCAGGTGCCAGGTGTTCAACCTGCTCTGCAGTCAGGTCCTCTCTCCCTCCCTTTGTCTCCCTCTGTCTCTTTCAATCTCTCTGACACTCGTTCGCCCACCCCCTTTCATTGTCTCTCTCTCTCTCACACACACAAGCACACACACACACACACACACACACACACACACACGCTCAGTTTGTTTGCAGCGATAGCCACCTCTGAGAATATCCTCGCCAGTGACTAAATTGGCTGCAGGAAACACTTTTTGGAGGGAGTGCGAGCGTGGCCATTAGCGGGGAAAGCAGGTGCGCTGTTTTGCCCAAATCCCAGGATTTATTCCACGGTCATCAGGCCCAGAGGAATAGATTGTTATTTGGCCTTGTTTCATTTCAGAAAAAAACCACGCGGGGAAGGAGGGAGGGGGAGGGTTAAGCTAACTGGGACTTTGCAAAGTCATCCCCCCTTTCAGTCATTTGTTTGCGTCCGCCGAGGTTTGGATCCTGACATGAAGAAGCCATTTGAGCAGAAGAGCTCATTTTTATTGAGTGTCAACATTTAGTTTACCGCGCATCTTTCCCGCGGCCGCGCACATCTACATTTCTCCGGGGTCGCCCTGAGCAGCCCGTCAACCGAATGAGGCGGTTATTAATGTAGACACTCGCCCGTGTGCCGCGGCTGCGACGGCGAGGCCGTTGTATGACGTGACAACGCACATGTGCAATGAATGGAGGGAAAACACCAATTACAGCCCCAATGCTCCAAAGTGGCTTTTAGTGCCCAGATGAGGAGATATGTTGAAACTAACTCTGACACACAACCACTCACACCACTCCATCTACATGCGCAGTGTGTTTCCTTTTCAACTCTTTGATTACTTTGTGGATGCAGTGATTGTGAGGCCACCCTTGATTAGCTCAATTTATTCCCTAGCCATGCCAGAGGGCCATTTAGGGAAGTTTTTGTAGACTCTTGCCATTTATCAAGATGGGAGGCAGGCATGATTTGAATCTTAATATGTCCTTGCGGCAGAATACAAACAAGTGCATGCGGGCAAACGCTGCCTCTCAGTGTGTGCACACACTCCGTTTTTAAGATGAAAGAAAGGAGAGAAAAAAAAATGTTGATTATCATATCAGCTTTTGTTGGGTTGGTTTGTTTCTGGAGCCTTTCATTATGGATGTAGAGTCAGCCCCCAAACACTCGACTCCTACTCTCTGAAAGCCAGAGTTGGCGAGTGGATGGTGATTCAGCGCTTCAGGAGCTTGATCTTAGATAACCCCGGTGGATACTTTTAAAAAACGCTGCCTCGCTAACCAGCGCAGGGAATGTGTGATTCACGCATGGATGGCACTCTTTCACCACCCTCCACAAGCGCTGCGCGCCAACAGGTGGCAGTAATGAACGGGTAGAGCTGCAACACCAGGAGGAAAACAAATTGAAAAACTAAAGGCCATCGTAATTGACGGCGATCTGCATGACGCGCCGAACATTAAGTGGACTGCAGACTTGGAAATATAAACGGAAATGGCAAATATTTTTCTGCACGAACAGTCAGATAAAAAAATGCAGGAGTTTGTGGATGGAGTCTTTCTTATTTTAAACCGGTCAGTTACTAAACTTGACCAGACTCCAGTAGAAAAACAATAAATTTATCATGATGCTACATTAATAAGCTGCTCCCTTCTCTTCAGTCGATGTTCTTCTCGTCCAATCAAATTGTTGTGTCGTGCTTGTGTCCAATCAGCTGTATTGTCCTTCCTGTCACGCACATTCACTGCAGTGTGCACACTTGTGTTATTAATTTCCTCTAAAAGTAATAGAAAAAAAAATGGCTATTTGCATTGAAACTTAGGACTTGATTTGTTATCAGCCGTATAAACCTCCTTGGAGTCATGCACCACCGGCATTACTCAACCTGTGTCAGGTTGTCTTGGCAACAACCTTTATAGCTTGTGTAATACCTTGGCAACAACTTAATGGGCAGGTAATACAGGCGGCGTTTACAGGAGGGTTTGGCGGGGGGGGGGGGTGCCCTGGACCAGTTTATCCTCCCAGATCTTGTCTTTATCTCTGGGATCAGCCCGGAGCTGCCTGCACCACCCGGTTCTGAAGGTTAGGTGGCCATCAGCTGTGTGAGGATTTAAGGAGGGTTTAAAATTGGTGAGGCACTAGATTATCTCCTGCTTTCCTGGCATCCAAACTGAGGTTAATAGGCTCTTTTCGGCACTGGGGCGTAATGTCGGCCGTCCGCCATTGTCTCTCGCGGGCCTAATCTGTTTACACCGACTCCCCGTTTTGACAATGCGCGCACATCTGAAGAATGAGGGGGACAATGCGGTGGACATTAATTCTCTTTCTGAGAACGTCTTATTAGTCTCGAGAGGCTGTTTCCAGAAAACGGCTCCGAATGTATCTCGCTCCACTTCCTGATGCGAGGGGAATTCTTTACCGAGACATGATGAGAGCGCTCATCAGTTTTGTGTTTATTTTGAATCACAGTCACTTTAAAGAAAGCCCTCCTGGGAAATTATTTCCCTCTCAACAAACATTGTGTTCAGCTTGCCCATACTTACCTCTATCCATCCCAAATGTATCGACTCAGGCGCAGTTTTTGTCTCTGCATCTTTTTTTCCTCCTAAAGCCCCTTTCTGCAACTCTCTGCATTTCTCCTTCCGAAAATAGCGGAATCACGGGAATGTGGCAGGATTGAATCTCAGCCGGCTGATTGGATTGTCTTTTGCTCTATCTCAGGCTGCATTAAGCGGCCGAGGCTTTTGGACGTATAAAAAGGTGATGGATGCCTCCTCCTTACGTCTGGACCGCTCTGAGCTGACCTCAGCAGAAGGCAGGAAAGGCAAAAAGAAGAAGAGACTGTGATTTACTGACCAGGCCGGTGAAAGCAGAGGGGAGGATGAATGCCACTCAGCTCCCACGGCTGACAGATGTAAAGAAGCGCCCCCACTGCTTCTCCCTGTCTTTTTCCTTCACTCTTTGGCGCTTTGAAGGAAGATGCAGCTTGGAGAAATTACCAAGGCTTATTATCACTCGCTGGAAATCACAAGATTTTGTGATTAGCTATCAAACCCATTTCATTCCTCCAGTTTACTCATTCTCTCCCTGCTAATTAGTCTGCTCGGTCAGTACGTTATCTGCTCCCCTCTCTCTCTCTCCGCCACCATTATTCACTGCTGCCATTCTCATTTCAAGAGACAGCCTTCAGCCAACACATGCAAAAGCCAGATTTCCTCCAGAAAGCCTGAAACTGTTACCTATAACTCCAGCACACACGTACACCAGCGCGCACGCACACCTAGATGCGCTGCCGTATACATTACCTATTACCTTGTGACATTCTATTAATAGTTTACTAACATATTGAATTTCTGTCTGAGAGTATTTACAAGATATCGTCTATCTGAGCAATCGAAAGGGGTCAGGGGTGCGCACCGCAGCGCCGGGATTTAAGTTAAAAACAGCGGATTGCTCAAATCGCCCGGACGAGTCCCCAGCATGGTTTTAATTTGCAGCCACAGAAACACGTGTACGGACAAACCCCACGTAGATGAGTGAGCAGCTGCAGCAACCAAGAAACCTCCACATTCTTATCTCCGATGGCACTTATTTCTTACCTGTGTTCTGCAGGGAGAGGCGTCCTTTCTGGCTCGCGGGCTTCTCCGGGAGGCTGTCGTGGATATCAGTATTATCCGATCCCACCACTTGCTCCAGCACTGACAAAACCAGCAGCGCCACGGCCAGTTTGACCAACATTGCGTCTCCGACAGCGCGCTTCGATTCCCAGTAAAGATCCGGCTGTGTGGGAGCGTGTGCGTGTGTGTGTGTGTGTATGTGTGTATGTGTGTGTGCGTGTGTGAGTGAGGGTTCACCTTGGATCAGTGATCAGCGCAGCTGCGGCTTGGTGTCTTACGGGGCAGCTGTGGGACTGAATGCATGAGCTGGAAGGGATGCTGCCTATATTTCTCAGAGCCCCGGGTGTCAATTTGGATGAAGGAGTTAAGCAGGTGTTGTCGGTTGGGGCTTCACAACCAATCAGAGACGCAGACATCCACGTCCAAGGTTTTAGGGGAGTGTCCAGTGAAAGTCCCCTTTTTGCAATAAAACTGGCGCCATAAAGCAATATTCACGAGTAAGTTGAGTGTGACAGCTCTGAGATGAGTGCTTCACTAACCAAATCTGCAAAAGTCAACCATATAATGTCCAATATAGAACTCAAACAACACACAAAGACATTATTATAATCCTTCAGCAGCCCATATGTTTTGCATGCATTGCAAGATAACTGTAACTGTTTGTTGTAGCAGTGAAAAGTCAATAGAAAGTCTGTTTTTGCAATAAAACTGGAGCAATTATTTAGGCTACAAGGCTAAGTATGAGAGCAGTGGGAGAATCAAAAAATACCAAGCTTGCCAACAAACTGGAGAAAATTGATGTCCGAGTGCTCTACATAAAATAGGCTTAACTTGTGGGTCTGCAACCAAAGTCATTAATGCAAAATAGTTATTAAATTAACAGCAGCTTCAACGGTGTCTGCAGTCACTGCTGTCACAGAAAGTGGGTGAAAAGTCTGCTAGAACAGAAACATTCAATGAAAATTAAATATACACTGTCATCTTGCAATCAGTGTTCTGATAATGATCATACAAAGACAGCAGGATGTCAGAACTTTATATATAGTCTATACTGATTCTGAGATCACGCTATAATAACTCCCTACTTACAACTGAAAGCTCCTATAAACACAAAGTCTTCAACTAACTTTTTTTATGGGGAAGTGAATATGAAGAGGTCTGTTACACAATGCCCAGTTTAGTCTGTGACAATGAGGTCTGCTAACAACTACTACAGAGAGTGATATAAGAATAGA
>JAPZEA010000006.1:11740654-11752861 GCA_029783685.1 Heniochus monoceros | reverse complement strand
AAAAGCCATTTGCGGCGGTTGCCTCAGACTTTGGGAGAAACTGATCAAAGTTTTTCACAATTTTCTGACATTTTATATACCAAACAACTAATCGATTAATTGAGAAAATAATCAACAGATTAACCAACAATGAAAATAGTCGCTAGTTGCAGTCCTACTAAAAACTGACATCCAAGGATTGTTAATTCATACTTCACAGTATTTGTTCATTTAATCAGCAGAAACTTTCCAAACAATACCCTGCCCTAAAAAGCCATTTTCATCTATGTGATAAATGTTATATTAATTTTATATGACTGTCAGTCATTCTTGAAGCCATACTAACTGCTCTTTTATATCCCAGTGTGTTTGGCTGCATCCTGCTGCTGAAATAGAGATCCTCGTTTGTTTTAATATTTTATTCACATATAGTTACACACAAAAAACAAGATAAGATCACCTCACGTAAAAGACATCGCCTCACTGTCAAATTCAATGATTTTTAACGTGGGGAACAATCAATAATCGATTTAATTACTATTAAGAAGAGGTTTTAGCAGCATCGGCTTGGGTCTGCGACAAATGACAGCAAGTGAAATGACCAGTGGCATAATTACCATGGCTGCATCACAACTTCAGCTACCGAATTTATATAAATATTTCTGCCCGACTGGCACCCCCTTCACCGAGGTTAAGGTGAGACAATATGCGACAAAACCCCCTTCCTGTCACCCACACGCACAGGGGAATGCGGAGATGTAAACAGTGGCGTGGACGATGCAGCCGGGGTGCCGTTTTATTTCCACTCTATGTACCATCCCCCACCTCCAGGTGGAAAATGATGACAACGGTGTGTGATGTGGTGGACAACACAGCGCATCAGTGTGCTGAAAGATGCCGCCGACACATTAAAACCCACTCGTGTGATCAGACTAACTCAGCTACTCATTCATGCGAGCCCAAACAGCGTTAGGAGATGATTAACGGTAATGTCTTCAACTGACCACTGGAGTATCGCTAGCACTGACTGCACACAAGTCCGACTGTCACTGCCAAAACACATATATAGGAAGAGCTGGTTGTAAAGACACACATGCAGTATGATAAAAGTGCATAATAAAGAAGGGAGGTTACGTTAGGTCCACACTGGCGCGGCTCTGTGGTAGCCAGCTAGCTGGAGGAGGCTAAACACACACTCGTTTTCTAAAACCGATTTTCATCACACTAGCGTCCGCCATTTTGTTAGCTTGGTGTCTGGACGAATGCTAATTTTAACACTAATTGAAACTACCCCCGGCAATGAGAAAATGTTGCTTGCACCTCCGTCGAAGGATATAGTATACATTAACTGTTATAATCGATTACAAAGGACGTTAGCCAACGACTACCAGCGGCTACAAAAACCCGCTCCTTTCACCAGGCTGGCTAGCTAACCGGATAGGCCACAATTGCCAATTACGGCCTCTATAAAGGCCTGGGCCTTAGAAGAAAAGGCCCACCCTTTGCGGCCTCTCAGTGAGAATAAAGAAATAAATTTAAATAGCACATGCATGCAAAAACAAAGACACACGGACACGCACAAATGCAATCATAGCTCTGCAAACGGGCGCCCCAGGAGCAAAAATGACCCGCGTACCAGATTTATGCTGCAGGGATGGCCTCTGTCCGCTCCTCGGCTTCCCAGGCCGCCTGGTTCCCCCAGACTCGGGCAGGATTCAGTCGGGAATTTTGTGTTATTTGGGCGGGCCGGAGAGGAGCAGAGGAGGAGGGGTTAGGGGTTGTTTCTGGAGCTCTGCTGAAAGCAAAGCAGGACGTCTGGAGCCAGATCTTGTCATGCTACAGCCCCCCGCTCCTCCAGCTCCGAGGCCGCCGTCAGCACTACACGTCACAGCCCGAGAGCAGCAGGAAAATGCGGAAGGGTTGTGGTGGAAATCACACCGGCAGGCACCAAACAGGCCATAATCTGACGACCGCCGTTCAAACGGGTTATGTCAAAACGTGCGCTGAAGTGTTAATTTTAATTAGTTTATGCCCCAAGGTTGGTGTAGCTAGTAATGGGCTAAGAACTGCTTCAGTTCCGCATACAGCAGACTGGTGTGTGGCGGTGAGGTGGACAATAAAAGGTGATTAAACTATGACCTCCAGAGAGAGCATCCAACATTTAAACAAACCGCTGACTAGTTTCAAATCAGACACCGAACACAGAGTTTCAGCTCCATGTTGTCACTATTAACCTAATTGTTTTCTTCACAGTAACTTCAAATCGTTTGGCTTTAGTTTAGTTTCAACCATATTTCCTGCCGATTAGAAGTGAGAAATAAACTTTAAATGAGGTTTGAACTGAGGTTTTAATGTTTACAGTAGAATCCTTTTTCTGCAGGCAGATGTAGAAAGTAAGATAATATCTCCCATTTACCCATCAAATGTATTAGAATGACAATTTTAAGCAGTGGTAGAGCACATTTACTCAAATACTGTAGCTACTCAAGCAAAACTGCAATGTACTTGTGCTTCACTTGAATATTTATGTTCTACATTTCAGAACAAAACACTGCTTTTTACTTAAGAACATTTATCTGATACTTAATTACATACAAAGTTATTATCGGCCTATAACACACAATACATTTGTTTTTAAGTAAAGTAACAGTTAAAATCCTACTTACATGTTAATGCATCAGTAATAATAATCTAATATTATAATAAGATAACAGTGACAGGGACAATTCTGCTGCATATGAGTATTTTTATAAGTCCGTCTTGCTACTTTTACTTCATTAAAGGGTCTTAAAACTTCCACCACTGGATCTAAGATACTGGCACATGAGGATTAACATCATATTATAGCTTTGTAATTGTAACACTACAGGAAAGATTAATTCCTGGCTACATCTAAATAATTTAATCCAGACGTTTTTTCAAAATGTATTGATTTATTGTAATGGCAGTAAAAAATATGAATGCAACAAATATGAATGCAAAACAAAAACACGTCTTCTGCAAATAATTATTCCACCGTTCCCAACCTGGGGTTCAGTTCCCAACGTAAGGTTACAGGATGAAATTTATGAAAAAAAATACACAAAATTGTGTTTAGCTTACTTTTCTCAAGTCTTTGAAGACTTTCACCTTAATAGGCCTCCAAAAACTATTCAAATGAAACACTGTCTGCCAGCAGTAGTTAGCATTGTTGTTCTCAAACCTCAGTGTTCAATCAGCAGAGGTCTTTCTAAATGTCAGATTAACTGGAATTAGCTGAAATTGTTCATTATCGAAGCTGACAGTTGATCTTTAAATATATTTATTAAGTCTGTTCCTAATCAATGACCAAACAAAACAGGATTATTGCCATCACCAACACATGTCAGTTCACAGTAAGCTCTATTTGGCGCTCATTTTCAGCAGGTCCTCCTTTTCAATCTCAAACAGGCGCCAGCCCTCCTCAGAGGAGAGATCGGCTGCTCCTCTTCGCTTGTAGAACTCGATGGACTTGGTGTTGTTTTCTGCTACTATGAAGTGCATGCCACTACAGCGAGTCTTCACTGCCGTCTGGGGGAAGAAAAGAGCAACAAAACATAAATCTCAAGAACATATGAGGGCATTAGATTAGGTTGAGAGATTGCGACGAAGTTGAATCTGACACCAGCGAAGGTTCAACTGCACGCTGGCAACCGTACCTCACTCAGAACCTTCAGGATCTGTGAACCGATGCCAAGACCTGGTGAAAAAGTAAATGTAGACTGCAGTTAAAACAGCACATCGGAGTGTGCGTGTAAAAATTTCCCTAAAAGCCTTTTCTCTGTAACTGATTAACCTTCACCACCTTTATTACATATAACATATGCCTTACCACGATACTCCTGCATGACATAGAAGTCTTCCAAGTAGAGAAGCTTTCCAATCCAAGGGTCATACGTGAAGTAGTACATGGCAAAGGCAATCACAGTGTACTCTAGAGGAAAACACCACAAGTTCAGGGTTGAATTTAAAGGCTAAAGCTCCCATTTCTTAATATGACTCTTAAATTGTGACGAGTTTTGTGTTAGGGACATGTTTTTACCTTCTGAGCTCTGCCCTTTCAGGACTTCAGCAACCAGGCAGTGGTAGAATGGATGATCCCCAAAGCCATCTTCAAGTAGATCTACAAGTGGGACATTGCTTTTGTGAGCATGTATGAAGATGGAAAACACTTTTTGAAAATCCAGGTAAATCTAAAATGTATGCTTGTAGTTAAACATAAACTAAAGCACCTTTCTCGCTCAGCAAGACCTTCTCCTCCATCTCTTCAAATTTAGCAAGCTCCTAAAAGACACAAAGATAATAGATTTGCTTTCAAATGGCCCAACTGTCTTATTGGTTGTTTAAATATTAGGCACTGAACATTTGGCTTACATTAATTAGCCGCAGGATATCGGACACATCTTTGGGTTCAGCTTTCCGTAATATAAAACTGGCCATTTTCTCTTTTTACTCTTTTTCCTTTTGCTCAATACTCCCCTAAATGTGAATAAAAGCAAAATTTGTTTCTTCATTCGCTCCTCAGGAGTTCATCCTCCGGCAATGAATTTAGAAAACCAGCAAACAGTGAATTGCATTCGATGCGTCACAGCAGCTTCAGTGGTACAGCAGCTTCAATAACTTCCTTTTTATGTATCCCTGGGGGAGGTAAACTTGGTCAATAATCCATACATGGTCAAACAGCCATTTACATCCTGTTGTTTTCCTCATCAGTACACTCCTTATCTAAGTGTGCATCACTTCATTTGAATGTTGTACAAATGGTAATTATTAACCAGACGTGGAAAAAAACATGACCTACTGCACATAACGTCAGTATAGCTGAGTAATAAATAACCTATAAGCGAAAACTAAATTTGACAATAATCCAACTGCCCTTCAGTAGGTCACTCCTGCTCTTAAACAGGTTAAACATTTGCATTGCAGAGATCAGACGAGCATTTTTAAAAAACCCATTGGTGGTCCCATTTATAGAATAAGTAGTTAATGGCTTGTACCTCCAGTAAAATGAGTTGGAACATTTTAGGTTACTGAGCAGGTGATTAACTCTTAATATGGTAGCTCAGAGCCAAGCCTGTGTGATGTGGCGGCATCATTTGATGTGATGATTTGCCAAGGAAGCATCTTATAATCACGTTTTGAGACTTTCTGAATGGAGTTACTGTCTTGTTTTCAGTGTCCGTCCTTTAAATGGGCTTTATGAAGTTGCCTTTGGTTGACTTGCTCGAGAGCATTTTTTCTGCTACGATAAACAAACCACAAACATGACATTTTTTATTTGTGGATGCATTTCAGATGTGGTTGCAAGGCCTAATAAAGCAATCATATTATTTTCCAAAAGTTGGGTCATTTGCATATAGGTGCTTTGAGTCAGACATGCCATTTCTTGTTTACACTGTTCTCTAATCAGTGCACTTCACACTCTAGAACTTTCCTTTACCTTTGCTGAGTTCAGTTTCAGAAAATACCACACAACACCTTTCTCCACAAGCTCTCCCGGTCATTAGTCAGCCACACTTTGAGTTACGTTCCCACATACAACCTCCATTGATCCATTTTTCTTTATTATTCAGGAGAAAGCAGGAATGTCCCATTAACCAACTCAGTGTCTTCTGAGGTGATGTTTAAGTTCAGAATACACCCTTTACTTACCTTTTTACTGCTTAATTGTTCTATGTAGGACAATAAAGAACTTGGTACTTGAATCTGCTGTTCTCTCCCTCTCTCTCATAATCCCAATGCAAACATATTTCATATTTTGAGTGAATGCCTCATGAATGTGGCGTTTACTGACCGTGCAGAGCCTGGTGCTAGTTTCCAACACCATAATATGTCTGATAGTGCTTATACACTTTATCTTTTGATTTTATAATCCTGCTGTTGCTAGTGAGCATCTTGCCACCACTGGGTGATTTCACATCAATTACAGCTGTTCCTTCCCTGTGTGATGCAGGCTTTGAAACCTTCTACACTTAACAAAACAAAAATGTATGAACTGAGCTAAAGCTGCCGTTTCATGCTGACCCCCAGGCAGATGAATGTATAAGACCAGATAGACGGCATTTTAGGAAAACACATTTTTATTTGTACTTTCTGCGAGTGGTGGATTTCACAGACTGGGACGACAGAAACGAAGATCAGTTCAGTTTATCAAAATACTTCAGCTTGCCTGAAGGGTCTGTAATGATCTGTGTGGGAGAATTCATGAAATCAGTGCACGTTAAATATTTCTTAGATGATTTAAAGTAGACAATAGAAATATACTAGAATATGTAATAAACCAGGCTGTGACTAACATAGATCCCTGACAACAAACTAGTCTGCCAGTATCCTAATTATTAATTCGTTTCCATTTCACAATAAAAAATCTGGCTTATGTTTAAAAAAATGGTGTGAGGTGTGAGCCTCAGTGAACATCCCAGGGTACCAGTTTGAGCCAAGTACATTTTGCACAAACATCAGCTTATTCTGAAACCACCTATTTTGTGAAACGTAACCTATTTGTGAAATGTTAATGCTTTTATTTTTGCAAAAAGGACAGCCTGACATTTAAACTGACACAATATTTGTTATTGTTCTAGCTGGACGCAGACAAACTGATATGCAAGTACATATGTACCCTATCTGAGACCTTCCATCTATTATAGAACAACACTAGTTAACTACCAAGGAGCCTAATAAGCCCCGATGATACTCACTGTGTCACTGCCTGGCTTCCATCCTGCTGGACACACTGTAAAAAATGACACAACTCCATTACTCCATTATAGCTATGAAAAAACAGAATGAACTTCAGCTCCTAATATAAACAAAGACTGTATAAAAGAAGCGGATGTAGGCCACAGGTCTGAAATGAGAAGCCAATGTGGAAGTGCCTCAAACCTGCATTCTCTCTAATGGCCAGCATTGGTTGCAAAAAGAAGTAGGATTGTGTGGAAGTCTATGAGAAAATGATCCTACTCCTCACTTGATTTATTCCCATAGTAAACATTTTGCTAACGCGTTTATGGTCTCAATTGCTTACAAGTCTTCTTCAATACAGCACGTTGTTCATTTTGGACAAGTCAAGTCGACAAGTCACACCTGTCAACCTGACAGTCGACCTGTCAATCAGGATGTTTTTTGGTGGTAAAATTAGCATACCAATTAATATCAGAGTTAATGTGAATTATGGATGCACCTTGCTGACCAAGCTATCCAGCGCTTGCTTATACCATAGTTCAACCCTCTTGGCCAAATATGGTCACTTCTGGTTCTAAAAAAACCCGTTTGGCTACGTGCAAAATGCCAAGCTGGAGGTCTCACAACGGTGGTCCACAAACCACTTGGTGACGTCACGGTGACTACGTCCACTTCTTTTATAGTCTATGAAAAGAAATGAACTTTCATGTGTCAATTCGCTTTAAATGAGCGTCCCGTACCTTCTCCGTGTTTGTCAGTGTACTGGAAGGCCTGCACCAGCCGTAGAGTCTCATCCACAGATCTTCCCACCGGAAGATCGTTCATGGTGATCTGCCTCAGGATGCCCTTGTCGTCGATGATGAAGAGCCCCCTGAGAGAGATTCAAGCATGACTCACTGATAGCTGTTTACTGTTTACTCCTACATGGTTGTGAAGTACATTCGTCCACACTGCAGAAGCATCCAATGTGATTTGTACACTGTAAATTTTAAAGTGTTGCAGGTTGGCGCATTGATGCCACCCAAACTACAGTTTCTCTTATAGCTGCTTGTATAATTTATTGCCTTTTATTTGCTGCCAAAGCACCTCAGAGTGGTGTAACAGAGTCATATAAGAAGCACATTTCTTTAAGATGATTGCCTATAAACCTTTGACTATGGCCATAAATGTAATTGTGAAACTGCACCTCAGTGTGTGTCCCTGGTCCTCCAGGTAGACTCCATAGTCTTTTGAAATCTGGTGAGTGAGGTCTGACAGCAGAGGGATTTTCATCGGTCCAAGTCCACCCTGCTTCCTGGGCGTATTGATCCTGATAATGACAAGAAATGACAGTACAGTTTATGCTTTGCATTCTTTACACTCTAAAACATTTTTTAAAAAAGCACCCACTCCCCTTCAGGAAAAATGTAACAGCACCTAAACCCCTAAATTATAAAGCATATTTATTCCACTTCAGTCAGTCTACCACGGCCTCTCTTAGTGGTCGTCCGTGGGTGTAATGGGCACAGCAAGCTTACCAGGCCAGGTGGGTGAACTGGGAGTCGACAGAGCAGGCAACCACCTCCGTATTGATGGCAAGAAACTCATGCACCCTATCGCTGAATGCAATGATCTCAGTGGGGCAGACGAATGTGCTGCAAAAGACAGAACAAACACATTTACATAGGAATATACTCTGTGGCGCAGCGATCCCAGCAACACAAACCAAGAGATTATGTAATGTGTGCTTCAGACGCTACTTACAAGTCCAGGGGATAGAAGAAAAAGACAATATATTTGCCTCTGTAGTCTGACAGCTTCACCTCCTTGAATTCACCGTTGATGACGGCTGTTCCCTCCCAGTGTGGTGCAGGCTTTGAAACTGAAGCAGGAGAAATATATGGATTGATTAAAAACAGAAATTTTGTTGCTGCACAGGACCAAATGTCACATGCGCATTTCAGGAAAAACATGCAAGGAAAAAAAAGATCACAGTAGTGCTTTAGCTTTTAAATGGCACATCGCGACTTCAAATTTTCAGTACTTTTACACTTTTAAAGGTGCTCATTTCACTCCAATATACGCTTTGAAGCCGTAAGGTTAAGTGTGTCTATCTAAACTGAACTGTACAGTATCATTCTTAGAGGTACTTTTTCACTTTAACTCCATGTCTAATATTCATATTCTTTACAATGTCCATATTCACATTTTGTTCTGTATTCCTGTGTATTCCACTATTTACTGCATATTATTGCTCTTTGTTTTAATTATTTTCTCATGCCTAAATGTTCTTTGAAATGTTTCCCACTGTTGTTTTTCAATGTTTTGTTTTTCTTTTCTGCCCGCTTATATATTTTTCTCTGTTTTATTATACAAAAGATAAAAATCAAAGTTTAAAAAAAATCACTGCAGTGTGTGGTTGTGAAAAATAAACATTCAAATCTTAATTGCGACACATGACACAGAAAAAACTGCATTATTGAAGAGGACAGGGGCCATATAATTATAATGGCTAACTTAGAGAGCCTCACGCACGATCACATGAGTTTAATGATAGTTTCCAAGTGTTTCTGTTATTTTGTCTGACCCTCCACTGTAATCATGAGCAGTCTTGGCTCTGGGCCATACACCATCATGTGTCATGAGTCGAAGGGGCGGAGGGGAGGAACTCAAACCTGAATTTCATCGCATGACGTGTCCTACAAAAACGTGGATCTGATTCAAAGTTTAGTAACCTCTTCCACTGTCCACTGAGAATTAAACCAATAATGCGATCAAACGTGAACACGGGCTGCAGGCAGACGCTGTCAGGATGTTTCTATTGTCCTGACAGCAGGAGCACCATGCTGAAGCTGCTGCAGCAGCTGTTTGTCATGCAAGGGGAGGAAACGCAAACCTATGCGCGCTTCCTTTACGCAAAAACTAACTGCGCCTACGGCTGAAAGCTGCAGAGAAACTCACTCTTGGCTTTGCTGAGGTGCAGGGAATGGTCAGACACAGGCACTCGGAAAGCCTCTCCAGGATAGACGTGTCCTCCCGCGTAGTTGTGACACTGGGAGTTTTTCACATTAGCGCCTTCCTCTGCAGAAGTGGCCGTGGTGAGGAGGAGGAGGAGAGCGGCACAGAGCGCGCAGTAAAGCTCTTTCTTTACATTTGTGTAGAGGAGAAACTCCATTGTGCCGTCGCGTAGAGAGCACGTAGCCACTGCTTGGCGATGTGTTTCAGTCCGTTGGCAGGATTTGAAGTAGCCTTCTTCCTTCTCCTCTTCTTCTTCTGCAACAGCGGGCCTCCTTATTGTTGCATTACTGCCATCTTCTGGAGTTAATTAGCTCATTTTGCCCGCTTCATTCGCCACATTTTTCCCTTTAACCCAGCTCGCTTAATAAATGCATGAAAATTAAATACATACAGAAATAAATACCACTCCACTCCACTGTCATAATTCAACACATCCTTCTTCCCTTCGCTCCATGTCCCCCTGCTACACATTCCCTGCACCCTGTCAGTACATGAGCCAGTTTTCAATTCTTGACAATCATCACAAAGAGCTGCTTTCTCTTAGATTTCTGTCCTATTTGTCCTATACTGTCTTATCAATTGGTTTTACGTGCTTACCTCACTTGAATAATTTTGTAAATAATGAAAGATCATTTAAAGGCTTCCTAATAGTCATACAATAAATCCTAATACACCTGGACAACAGTCCTTATTATGCACTCTGACATTGTTTGCTACTTCCTCTGAGCAGCTGATTGTTCTCTTTGTTTTCTTCTTTATGTTTCTGTAATTGTATTCTCATCCTTGCAGATTCATCTATTAATCAACAACTATTTTTGGCTAAAATGAAGGTGAATCATCTGGCAGGTCTGGACAATGACATGATTTTTATTTTTGCAAATTTTACTTGAATCTCTCACATTTTCAGAAGATGCTCAAATATAAAAGGAAAGGATCGTGCTTTTTGGTAATAAACATTCCCCTGAAACAAAGATAACCTGGTCAAGCTGTGGAAATGTGAATTTGAAAGTTGAAGCGCTCAGTGAGGCTCCGTCCTGCTGTCAGGATGTGAGCCGCTCCGTGGCTGTCAGCCAGCAGGTGGAGGTGTTGTGCTGTGCTCCCTCTTACTGCAGCACAATGGTGGCTGAGGAAGGACAAAGACATGACACAAACAAATCAAGTGACTGTGTTTCATTTCAGTTGATTTGATTTCATTTTAATGCTGCTGTTGATAAGATGAATTCTCTTCTCTTACCTCAGCCCTGCGTTGAACAATGCACGGACGATCCGGCCAGAGTTGCAGTGTTGCACCATGGCATCCAATGCAAGATTGGCCTGCTGATGAACAAAGGCATTTGTTGTTTGTGCCAGTTTCAGCAGTAGAGCTTGGCATGTTCCTTCTACCTACGGGTCCATGGCCTTCAGGGGTTGACCATAGAGCTCAGATACAGTGTTCATAGCTTCACATGCCACTGCCGAGCACAAGTTTTTCACCTGTATAGTAAGAACAAACAGTCAGTCAAGACTGCACTGTGCACATTCATAGACATGTGTTGGCAAATGAAAACGCATGAAACCCAAAGATGGAAACAGAGATGGAAAGTGTGTACAATACCTCCTCAATGAGAAGCAGGCACACTTCGTGGAGTTTGGTCTTTAGGATCTCTAAGTGGTGCTGTGCCAGATCTTGCAAAGTTTTCAAACCGTCAGTTTTCTGTATCCTGTATGTTTATGTTACAAGAATGAATGAACTGCTCTGTACAACACTTCGGGAACAACAAAAATATCCCTACCCTCCTTGCAGATTAAATGGCTACTGCAAATGTTTCCCACTTTAAAGGTGAATTCAGCAGAATTTTATGCTACACTAAGATGTTGCACCAGGTGATAAAATTTGCAGCTCATAATATTTACTGCATAGCCTCAGAGTCTGAGACGAGAAACCATCATCGGCCAGCAGACAGACAGACAGACAGACAGACAGACAGAAAGACAGCTTCTTGGTGCAGAGGCGGTGAATATGATAGCCATTATCGCTTGTTAATCTCTGCTGAGCACGAACCAACACACACACACACACACACACACACACACACACACACACGAACGCACTCAGACATATATACACTAACAGATGTATATATACACACCGACACACATGGACCAAGTAGATGTGTGGTGGCAGCTTGCTCCTGTCTGTCAGTCCAGTTAAAGTGCAGTCAGGCCAGTATCAACCTGAGAGACAATGAGGTCTGTTCCCTCTGTATGCCAGTGACAAGCTGAGACAGCTAATAGGCACACACACACACACACACACACACACACACACACACACACACACAACTCAAAATAAGTCCAAAGATCAACTCATGTCTTATCACAGAGTATAAAACATTTTACAACACCAAATATTTGTGAATTCTTCCACATTTTGTGTCAACCTGTAAAAGTTTTGATCAGTTTTCAGTCTGTTTTGGAAACAACATTCTGATAAAAGTGTTTTTTACATCAAAATCCAAAGACCCTGACATTTTATTTCTTCTAGATAGCCAT
>JAPZEA010000006.1:11526961-11537032 GCA_029783685.1 Heniochus monoceros | reverse complement strand
ATTCAGCCACTCAGTGTGCGGCTCTTATTATAGTGCAGGAGGGCCAACAACTGCAACTGCGAGCTGTGGAGACTCTCCTTATTTTGACCTTTACAACAGAGTAATTCCTTAAAGATGTACTGGATTCCTTCCATGGTGATATACTGACACAATAAAGCCTGCGAAACTCTGAGGTATTTTGTTGCAGTGGTAATTTAGTGAGCTGTTTGTACGGTTAGAGGCAGATTTTAATTGTTGGAAGCTGTTATAGATAGCCTGCACATGAAAAAAAGGGCCCCAGGAAAACAAATTTTATTGACATGATGTCCAATTACGTTTATTTTAGACGTATGAATCCAGCTCTGCGTTAATCATATAGCGGGCATCGGAGTGCTTTATTACAAGAAAGACTGAATGTTAGCGGTATAAACCATGTACACTGAACACCCTTTAAGTGTCTATTTAAAATAGTGCCAGCTTATCTCCACATACCGACTAGGCACAGATCATTCAGTTCTATATAAAACATTTATACACTAACAGCCTTTAACTGCAATAAGGTCATACTTTCAGGGTTTCATAAAGTCTAATTTTGACAGATTAGTACATGATGAAAGCTCAATTAAAATCATACAAACAGGAAATGAGAGTGTGTCCCAGGCACAAGACCACTTTCATTGCCTTGAACTACACAACACAGAACAATATTATCAAAAAAAGGCACTAATCAACAAAACGTATACAGTTAAATGCTATCGTTCAGGCAGAACTAATCAATGTCAGAATATCAAGTGCATCGCTCTTAGACAAATAGTGTAAATGAGTGATTCCAGACACTTCTATACCCATTACCCATGTCATCTATGCTTTTCGGATATTAGTGTGAGACTACATATAAAATAGTACTTTTATTAATCCTTTGTTTTTTGCCAGGCAATAAAAGAACCGGCGATGGTGCAACGGGCATGTGGCACGCGCGATAACCATTCAGCACCAAGGCACTCCTAATTAATCCTTTATAGAGTTAAATTTTGGCTTGCTTACTTTTTAAATGTGGTGAAACATTATTGTAACAAGGAAATTCATGTTTGTATGGCTGTGTCTTCACACTAGTGCTGATATTAGCACGTGTGCTAGATTCAATTATGGGTAAAATTGAAGCACTTCAGCCTGTTAGCTGCAACAATCAGAGAATATTTCATGATGCGTGAGCTGGTGTGAATTGTGTAGCTTACGTGAAACGCTGCAGGTATGGACCTGCGTAAAAGTGTATAGATTGTGGAAATGCTAACCGCTGCTGCATTCGTCAGAAAGGTAAATGTTCAGGTGTTGAGATCACTGTCTTTGCTTTCAGGCCTGCCTGTTTTCATTTTAGCCATCTAATCAGCGACTGATTGAAGGTGAATGCAATGATGAGTACCTAGCTGGAAAACCATAATTAACCCAGAACTTAAGTGTCCTTTTATTGACTGACCAGAATTAGCCTCTCAGTGATGTTGCCACTGCGATACATGTTTGAAAAATGCTCCTTCAACTTCACATGAATCCGCACTGTAATTCAGCTCCTCGGACCAAATTGTGCTCCGGGAGCAGCTTTTTAGTCGAATACCACCTGCAATTAAATGAATCTTGGGCGCAACAATCATGCGAGTCACTGGTCAGAGGAGCTGCACCAGAGCCCCTCTCCAGAAGGACACATTGTAACATATCTTGAGCGCTAAGTGTCACATCCCCCACCAGTGGGACAGAAGGCAACATGGCAGCATGAATGCTGGTCATATGGGAAAGGGGGAGGAAATGGAAACCAAAGTGGAAACCAGTGTGCCGAGGCCTACTCAGAGCTGTGTAATTTACTAATCATTCCGAGTTTTAAGCTCTCTGTTGTTTAATATAATCTTACTTTGCAGAGTTTGCTCATATAGAGAGGATTGATTAGTTAATTAACCAGGAGTTGTTCAGTTCTATATTACACTGTATGCACTGTATATAGGAAGTTGGTGGTATACAGTTACATAATATGTAATCTAGGTTTATATTAATGTAGCAATGCCCGCCTCTGCAGCACTTAATAAAGAAAAATCAATTGTTTCCTGCTTATCAACTTGTAATTATGGAACGGTGCTATCAACAACTATTCATTTCCTCTCAGGTCCACCCACATGCTGCTGTTCTCTGCTTCCCTTTATTGACGGTCTCACCTTTTTCATTTTTACCCATCCCCCTCACTTTCTCCTTTATCTTCATCTCTGTTTCACTCACTCTCTTTCTTGCTGACTCAGTGTAATGTGATACAGGACCGATGCTGGCAGCCCCAACTGTGGCACTGCAATCTCTGCTCTGCTCTGGTTGCTAGGCAGCCCGTCTGAGACAGGGCTCGGTGATGCACCTCCCTCTCCGTCTGCCTCCAAAAAAAAAAAAAAAAAAAAGATGGAGAGAGGGGAGAGTGGCAGAGCTGGCCATCAGGCCATCAGCCAAAATTCAGATGATCCTTCAAACATTTCTCCGTTTTTAGAAAGGGCTTCTTCACATCTGCAGTGCAGCAGAGCATATTGTTAGCCTGGGGGGGCTTTAGGGGGAGTACAGATTTGCAGCAAAAAAACCCCACAAGCACCGCTAACCCACAGGACACTGTGGCAGATCTCCACAGCGATGCTGCCCACCTTCTGATGTGTTTGTGATGGAAAATGCTGTGTGCAGATTTTGTGTCATCACGCCTAGAATGAAACCTACCATGTGTGGCTAACACAGTGGGCTGCTGGCACGCCGCCCAGGTGTGGGATATCGGTAGGGGAGTAAGGTTACTAGGAAGAAGCTGCATGATCTGCTACTGTAGAGCCATTATGAGTCATGGCTCTGGTTGCTCCAAGTGGTTGTGGAGGACGATCGCTTCGCTCAACGCACAATGGCAACGTTTGGAGGCCTCCTGTGATGTCTTCACTTTGCACTTGTAGGCGTCACACATGTTATGTGATATGCAAGATTTGCATATAGATTGTCCGCATTTGGCTAAAGGTGCCTCTGTGCTGGGTGCTGTGTGTCCTTGGCGTAGGGACTTTGTTCTTTGCACCATTATGTTCAAAGGAGATGAGACATCAGTGAAAGGTTATAAAAATGAGGCGGACATTGAATTCTATTTGTAATTTAAACATCATCAGCCTTTAAAATACGCTCAGCTAATAGCTGCTCCTTATACATGAAACCCATTTGGACTAACAGCCTCATCTGCATCTGTGTGTGTCTGCAGAAGTACAGGTACCAGGATGAGGAGACGCCCCCCTTGGAGCACAGTCCAGCACATCTGGCTCCAGGGAAAAGTGCCGAGATGCTTCATATGAGTGACAAGAACCTTGCTGCCATGGAGGCCATACATGGCTACACACCACACACACATATCTCTCCTGTCAAGGTAGGACACACACACTCACACACACACTCATTTATGTACGCTGTTGATCAGCGCTATTACGAAAGCACAAAACAATGTCAGCACTCATCATCATTCCTCAGCCTGCAGGTCACCCTTACATCTTCACCGCAGTAATGTGCACTCAGTAACATCATTTTGACCAAATATGTAAATAACTTGCGAGCCACTCTGCAGTCTACTTAAGTTAATCAGAGATATTTCACATTTTTGCTGCAGATCAGAAACACTTGTACAATTATACTTAATGTAGCAACTGTGGAAGTGGATAAGTGGTATTGACTGGATAAGTAAGGGTGCTAATGTTTCATATCAAAGCGATGCATTACTGGGGTGGTAATATAAATACTAGGTCTGAACTCCCGAGTTCAATCACCAGGCAGATTTATAGTCAAGTTACTGTGGTTTCCCTCGTTCTAATTTGCTGCACTCTGAGACACAACATCCTCCAAGCTTGTTAAATTTAGTTTTATTTAGATCACACACAAGTGGTCTCATTGCAACACATTATCTGTCATAACTCTCCACTTGAAATGATGAGTTGTCTGTTTTTGAAATTCTAATTCTAAATACTTCGATGGGAACATAATGCGTTTGTGAGGAAATTCGGCCCATGGCACCTTTAAGTGTCAGACCAGCTCTACGCCTGTGTCAACATGCGTATTGGGTAATTTGATACGGAGGCTTAACAGCATGAAAATCGAGTGCAAGTGGACACAAGACATATTGAGTAATGTGATCACCTGAACCATTTCAGGATGTGGTAAGAGATTGATTGATCCTAATAGGTTATAACGTGTAACAGCAGTAATGGTTCCAATTGAAACATTGAAATAAAATCTCTCACTGTTAGTTTTGTAGAGGAAGAATTCTAACAACAAAGAGCCTGATTTGGAACAGATGCATGTAGTATGCATTTGTTTATAGATTCATCTTGTAATCCAATGAGATTGATAATCTTCCAATCATTGAAAGAAGACTTTGACACTGGAAAGGTACATCACAGTGGAAAGAGTAATCCTGATACATGTGGGCGCTGATGTAAGCTGTACAGACACTCAACTGCTCTGCAGCATTTAGGATACATGTCTTACAAAGGCGAAATCGAATGCAGAGAAACAAACCTCTGTGAGACATTGACGCAGGCAACACAGACCTACTGGTCACACGGTCAAAAGATACAGCTGACATCAGTGGGAATCTGAGCGGGGTCACGTTGCCTGGAGTGCATTAACGAATACATACTGTAGCTACAAATGCAAGCAGGTGTAAGCTGTAATGCGCACTCACTAACGATCCATCTCATATGCCCACACATGTAATTTAACAGCCTCGCTGGCTATTAAGACTTAAGAGTTCCTGTATTTATTTGCTTTGAGGGGGAAAGTGTTTCTCTATTTCCCACATGGGAGTGCACTGAAGCCCCCGAGGAGCAAATACGTCCATTAAAATGCTCTGTTTTAATAAGCACGGAGGAGTGGCTGAGTTATTGGTGCTTTACCGCTGCTATATAAAACATACAGGGCCTGTTCAGCCTGAGCTGTGGTGGCCATATCGATTTGTGTGATGAGTAAAAAAACCACGTGAACAAACTTCAGCTTGAACATAACGAGACCTGCTGGCAACTGGGTTATCACATAACAGGAATTGTTCAATAAGCACTAAACAAGACAGATAGAAATAAGCACTGGCCATAATTTGGTTGTGGCAGTTTTGCCTGTCAGTCTCCATATGTCTCTGACTCTCGGCTGCTTTGTAGAGTCAAAGTGTGAATCCAGCTGCCACTGAGGCTGGCGGAGGTCGACAGCAGAAAGGTGGCACGTGTCAGTCTCTGTTAAACCAGATTTGTGGGATATTTTAGGGGTAATGTGCTGTAACAGTTAGGAACTATTCCATTTTTAACACAGACATCATGATAAAATACTAATAAAACGGTAAAAACATGACATTGTTAGCTTTTACAAAGGGTAGGCGTGCCATCCTTTTCTGACCTTTCTCGCTGGAATGATTAATTCCCTTTGTGCAGCTGGAGTTTGTCATACAACACATGCCAAGGGATCAGTAATTATTCACAGCTGATGGATGCATGATTTATTATGGTGATGGGGAAGGAGACTTGCTCCCTTCCCTAAAATCCACCATTATGAGGTAATTTAAGTCTGTTTAAGAGAATATTTAAAATATGATGTTTGCCCTCCAGTGTTTCAGCTCCATTACGTGACTCATTCAGTCATCTCCCGGAGACTTACGGTATCAGAAAGTCTGACTGCTGGTATATCTGTGAGGTAACATGCAGGAAATATAATTTTATGCTAAGTAATAATTAGATTGTAAGTAAGAAGGTTAGTATCTGTAATAAGTCTCCAGATAAAGTATCAAAAATGTATCATTCCACCCCTTCAACAGGAGAAAAAAAATGATCATGTGTCTACACTACTATTGTAGTTGATTTTGAGTTACTGTCAATCCCACATAAACTGCCCTGCTGCCATAAATACACACACACACACACACACACACAACAATGTGTATTACTCCACAGCTGAAAATAGCCCCCAACAGATGCACCACTCACTCCACTGTCAGTTTGGTCTTTTCATTGGATTTGTTGTCTATGAAAATATCTTAAAGTGGGTATTTAATTTTAAGGATGTGATATTTAGACTGACCTGCAGTGTCAATAAGAAAAGCGTTGGCAATCTGCACTTCCGCATCAAAATTTGTCAGTAGGAGGCAAAACACTTCAGTCAAGGACCCTCATTAGGCAGCAAGAGCAGATTTCTCAATATGCAAATGATGCAAGTTCCCTTGCAGGATGTTAATGTGAAGTCTTTGCACAGACAGTTCATTTTACTGGCTGCACTACATGTCTTTGTTGTCCTTAAGAGCCTTGACCATCACTAGCTCGACTAGCGCATTTCATTCAAATCAGTGCACTTTATTGCTGGATGGTGTTTCTGTACAAGCGATCTGTGATAAAGGAAAGAGCAGAATCATCACTACAGGGCAGCCAAGCTGAAGAGGTTGCAACGCAACTTTTTGACTGCTCATCAGTCAGTGGCGTCTTCATAACATGACTTTATACCCTTAATTAGCTCCGGATTATTCATGTGTTTCTCCAGCACGCTTCTCTCGGGCCTCTCGGAGCTCTCTCAAATCTTAATGTTGCTTTACCCACCTATCAGCAATAGGTTGCATGAAAAATAAATGAAAGAAATTGCAATGTGTTGTGTGAGCTGAGAATGTTTCTCTGTCCTGTACATGATGTAGATCTTCCACATGCCTGACAGTAAATCAGCCCTTTGCTTAACTAGTTTGTTAATTACAGTAATTCATTACAGAATTTGCTCCAATAATATCCACATTCTATTTGGCCGACGTTTTGGGGGGATGTTTCCTGTTTTTACAAAGAATGTGGGAATGCACCTCGGAAGCTACAACACTTGGAATATATAATCTACTATATTTCATCTTCATTTTATCTTTGTTGCGTGCCCTATTATCTGTTTGGCAAGCACGCTGTGTAACTAGCTTGAGTGCTCGCATCTAAAGCACTCCAAACCGATAAATGTGACACAGAGAAACACCAAACACAAACTTCACTTGAACATCTTTGACAGTGACAGATCTAAGATCTATATGGTCGGTTCCTCGCTGCTTTGGTTTCTTCATACCACAAAAGCACTTCAGTCTGCAGGAGCGTGTGGTTTAGAACCACACAGGCTGCAAAACCCTTTTCTCAATATTGTCCCTCCAGATACAACCGCTCTAGGTAATGCTTTTGTGTAAAAATGCACCTAAATCATAAAGTCCCAACCCTCCTAACGCAGACAATTTCCTTCATTTACAAAAATGGAGTTCTGGTGCTCAGTAGGTTTGCAGACAATAATTAGTAATAACTTTTAAGTGAGATACAAAACTCTTATAAACGTTAACAGGCAATACGTAAAACGGTGGGGAAAAGTAACTGGAATCAAAATTACAGTGTTAGGACCCGGCCTCTGGGAAATCCTGGCAGAACATGAAAAATGAGACTCCAGTCTTCCCAACTCCCAAGAACCATCGGCAACAGAGAATTTGTGGCCGTTTAAAGGTTTGTTTAAAACACATTTCACAGAGAAACATGTCGACCGGCTGGGAGTGGGGAGAGGAGAGCCCGCAGGAGCCGGGAGAAGCCGGCCTCGTCAAACTGCGAGCTCGGAGGCCGGAACCAATCAGCTCCCTGTAACGAGCTCCACACTCAACACAGTCAATCATTCGGTCAGTCAATCAGCCGAAGCTCACCTGCAGCCCGTCACAGCAGAGATACAGAGAGGCAGATCCACACACATGCACAGAGGAGATCACGGCACATGCGTGCATACAGAGAAAATGTTCATACCACATCGAGGTTGTAGCAATAGCAACAGAAACATTTATTAAGACACCTACACTGCAACAGAATTCCGTCTTGAGGATATTTTTCTCCTATCACATGAAAGGGAGCATGTTGATGTTGTTCACAGTGTTTTGGGAACCAGGATTGGCCCGATTTCTATTTCTGGAATACTGCCATTATTTATGAAGTCTTGTGTTTCTCTTCAGGGAGAACTGAATGCACTATGAAGTATAAAGGTCTGGGCTCACTTAGTTCAAAGTGAATTGTTTGCATCATTTTATGTCAGTGGTCTGCAGCCTTGAACAGCTATAAAAGATATATTTTTATGAAACCAACTCAATGCGAGGCCGACTGATGACTATAGACAGATGCTGCTGGAGCCATTTTGCTTTTTACTGAGTATTCTGCTGGAGTCCGATATGTCTGGGGGGACATGAAAGCATTAACATTTCATGCCTGATGAGTTATAATTACATAAGTGGGATAGATCATCAAATCTGAGGTAATTCCATCATAATGATAACAATGACAAGATAATGGGGGTTGTTTTTTTTGTTCCTTGTTGTTGATGATGATGATGCTGTTGATGGTGGTGGCGGCTGGCGCCTTGTGTCACCCCTTTGCATCAGTATTGCTTCCTCGCACAGTGTCGTGGCGTCCTCACGGTGGCTTGACATTTTTTTTGGTTTTGTGACCCCGTTCATTACGGCGTGACATGGTGAGTAACTTCAGTGGATACCCTCGCCTGCATCAAACCCATTCTGGATGCTTGTCCTTCCCTCCTCCACACTGCACTATGCCCCCTCCTCCATCCTGCACCCCTCTCCCTGTTGTGTCTGGTTGCTGGCAGCAAAACGGTTAATTACTTGTAAGCACAAGCGAGCGAACTTATCCACCTGCGCAGAAAGTCTTGATGGTGGTAATTAGTGTTAGTTAAATGCCGCAATCTGCTATTGTAACAACTACTGCTGATGTGCCAGTGAGCAAAAGTCCAAAATGTCTCCAGTGGAGCCATTAATAGAGGGCCATGTCTAATATAAGAAAGACAGGTGCACATGTAGCATCTGTAAACATCAGGATCAGCATGAATCACCACCCAGGTAGTCCTACTTGGATCAGCAAATACAGCTGTCCCCACATTCACACTTTCATCACTTGCTTTGCTGCAATATAAAACTTTTCCAGCGGGAGGGAAAGCGTCTCCCGACGTGAAAATGCTGCACTGCTGCTGTTTGTAAAATTCATAGGCACGGGGTGCATTGTGTAGAGCGGCAGCCTCAGCGGTGCAGGGTAAGATCCATCCTGCTGTAATAGATGTAACGATGCCACTGTTCTTCATTGGTTAACTGGATTACCGAATAAGCTGCTCATCAGTCAGCTATCAATGAGTAGTCGGGGGGGAATCCAGGTGCTGTATCATGAAGCATATGTTGTGTATTTTCTGTTCTATTCTCAGTCATTCAACATAAATAAAAGTCAAGTATTCTAAGTCGCAAACAATATGAACAGTGCAAAGTAAATTTATGGCGTGCTGTGAAGCAGTCAGTGCAGAACAACATCTGATTAATTAATACAGGCAAGTGGCTCATTTGTATAATTGCTGTGGAACAGTTTTAGTGGTTTTAATATCTTTAAACTCATGTATAAAAAAATTACCTGAAGACTGATATATGTTGTGAAAATGGATGTGTATGTAGGCAGTGTTTGTGGTTTACCTTGGGTACCCCCTTTAAAACATGGTACTATGTGCTTTCTATATGGAACACTGCTGAAAGTTTTTATAAATGGCATGTATATTATATATTAACAATGCTGTATGATTACAGTGTTGTATATATCATATTCAAAGCATATAGTATAAGCTCATTATAGATCTTATTGATATACTTCAGTATCAGTATTCATAGGTGAGGATCTTGGCCCTTGTATCAGTTCTGCTAACCTGGTTTTGGTGGACTCTGCTGTGAATGAACTTGTCAGCATCCTTTCTGATTAATAAATGAAAAAAAAAAAAAAAACTCAACAAAAAACAAGCTCACTGTTCTTCCCCTGTACCCATCCGCATGCCCTGCACAATTACCCTCTCCCTTCTGTTGTTTTGCAGCCTGTGTTGATGTCTACGGGCCACACTCCAATGTACACCTCCGCTGTTTCCACACTGGTAAGAGCACAGCGACCAATGCCGCAAACCCCATATTGCCACACAATACTTTTGTGTTTCTGTTAGTGTTGGGCCGTACATTTCTGTGATGTGTTTATTTATTTATTTATTTATTTATTTTTACAATAT
>JAPZEA010000006.1:11477719-11488219 GCA_029783685.1 Heniochus monoceros | reverse complement strand
TTGAAAGTTTAAACCCTTAACTTTGTTTCCTGTGTCCTTTTATAAATATGTTTGTCCCTTTTTATGGGTCATAACAGACAAATATTAGACATTTTTCATGTACGCCTTAATACATGTGTGGAGGGCATCTTGAACCACCTGAAGCCTCACATGTGGGATTTACGAGGATTATGCCTGACAGGATTGAAGATTGTGGTTGACTTTTATACATTTCCACTATTTAACTAGATTTTCTGTTTGCACCTCACAGAGTTCTGAATCTCACAGGGAATTTAAAGGTAATCTTAAAGTGGCTTCAGTTATATTGTGATAAATATTGAATGAAATATGCCATATTGCCAGGCCTACTTTCTGACTGCATCACCCTGCAGTTGCGAGTGTTGAGAAGGTGCTCGGCCCTGTCCCCGATTAGGAGGATACATCCAGCACACCTAGGAAGCCCAGCTATACAGTAACTCAATCTCGAGCAGAGCTATACATGGACAAGGTCATCTCAAAGTCTCCATTACATCTTGGCAAACAGATTATATAATTGTAAGGCAGTATCCAAAGCTTTCCTTGTACACACTGGCAGACGATCAGTCACAGTGATCAAAGTGCTAGATGTGTTTCTTTGTTTCTGCTGCTTCACTCCAGCCCCCACAGAATCAGTTATTAGAATACAATATATTATTATATAATATATTACATATGCTGGTACACTAACAATTCCCGAGGTCCTCGCGCACTGGCAAAAACCCCCAAACATAATACACTGGGAGAGAAAAAGTGATTATTTCTCTATTGCACAAAACAAAAACAGGCAGCCTTAGTAAGATGAGGAGGGTGTGAGTTTCTGTTATGAGGTGCGATTCTTGCCGCTTAGCTGCCTGCTGCAACAAGCGCCAAGCAAAGTGATTTTCAACCACAGACACTGTATGCAGACGGACAGACAGACAGACAGGCTCTGTTCCATTAAGGAACATGCAAACAGAAAATACAAACGAGACAGCAGAACAATTCAACTCAGAGGAAGAACAAATGCAACTAATTAGATCAGACTAGGACAAAATGCACACATATTTTTAGAGTGTGTGTGTGTGTGTGTTGGGTTCCAAGTATGCACTCATGCAGTGAAGGCGACTGGCAAACATAAAATATCCATGATCAGTCTGAGAAGTAGCTTCTGGAAGCAGGCCAGTGACCTTAGCTGAGAGGAAGAGACAATAAAAAAAGCAAAAATTCTTCATGCTAATACAGACCCCCCCCACCGCACACACACACACACACACACACACACACACACACACACACACTCCCCACCGAGCAGGTGTTGATGGTTATGATGCTGCTGTTGTTCTTGTTCAGGTTTGGGCACATTAAGATTCCACCGCACTCTTCCTCCCTCCCCCTTTGTTACTGTCGTTTTCCTCCTACCCTCCCTCGCCTCGCTCCCTCCTCTCTCTCTCTCTCTCTCTCATGTTGTGTTTTGTTTGTGAGGATTATGTGGGGGAAAACTTTAACAAAGCCACCTGTGTGGTGGCTGGGAGGTAAAACAGCGCGGCCACCGGAGACGTGGGCCGGGTCGGCCGGCCGGGGGCAGGAAGGCAGAGGGGGCTGTTAAGACTCGGGATCACGGGGAGGATGTCTCGTCCTGTTTCCAGGATCCTCCACAGAGGCAGCTTGGGCCTGTTAGCTGGAGAACTGCTGATGTGGCTAGCATCGATCAGTTTCCTGCACGGCCCTGCGGCCTGTGGGACCGGCTGGCTGACTGATTGACTGACAGGCGAGCTGATGGTGGCTGTCTGGCACGCAAAGAAAAAAAAAATCCAACAAGGCCTGCTCTGCTTTCTAGTTTATCACTTATTTTATTCCCATTGACTCTGCAGAATAAAGCTGTTATTCATTTTGTACACGACAAAGGCTTTCCCATGTTTACACGCACCTATTCACTGGGAGTCAGTTTCATCCAAGCTGTTTAAATGGCATGACATAAGTAATGTGACTGGCTGAGAAGATAATTAATTAATCACTCTGATACACCCTCTGGAATCTGGATCCGGAACATCGCAAAAGCGTCACAGACTCCAGGAAACCTATTCTATTATGACTTTACACATACAGTGAATTATTCCATCCACGCTGCTGCGGCACTCCAGACTGTCGGAGCTGATTTCAGTGTCAAAATAACCTGCTGTAATCATGACATCACAGAGGTGTTTCCCTGTAATCATCGGGGTTCCACTGCTCTATTTTCTCGGATGAATCCTGTTATTTCAACCTCTCAAACAAACCGTGTGCTCTGAGCAGGCACTCCGTGAATGACAGAGAGCGAGAGGAAAGAGAGTCAAGGGGGCTGGTTAAGTGCACTGAGTGAGCGGCAGTAATCACAGCTCTGGTAAAAGCACTCCTTTTCTCTGTATAGTGTTCCTCAAAATGGGCCTGCTCTCTGTCTGTCTCCCTCCCTCTCTCCCACTATTTCTCTCTCTGTCTGATAATAGCTCTAGATTGAGTAATTGTGTGTTTGAGTGGAGCTACACTGCAGGGTGGAACCTGCAATCAGATACCGAGAACACGTTTCTCTCCCTCGCTGTCTGTCTCCCCATTCATGCCGTGCCTCAGCCGCCCGGCCTCTCCGCACCCGGCCCTCCCTCCGGCCATGCGGTTCCTGCAGGCGTTCCTCAAACATCGCCCCCACGCACGGGCTACTCTGCGCAGCGAGTGAGGGCTAGGGTCAATAACAGCTGCGCGCCGCGCTGTAATTGATGTCATCATTTCAATTTGAGCTGATTACAGTTGAGAGCTGCTTATCGTGTGACCCGGGGCGGAATAACACACTGTAGGGCCCAGCGAGTTGCCACGCCTGACCAAGCTTAACTGTCGGGCTGGCTGGCTGGCTGGCTGGATGGATGGATGAGTTGGCTCAGCCCAGGGCTGCCTCCTCTATTGACTCCTAATGTGGAGGTAATGACTGAGCGTATTCCAGGGGCATGGCTGGCGCAAGTGTCCGTGTCGCTGGCATTTAGTGTAGTTCTGGGGCTATTGTGATTGGCCTGCCCCTCTGTCAACACACTCTCACATGATTAAGCCTTCTATTGGCACAGATTTGGGAGTATGATGTGTGCATGCAGACTGTGTGTGTGTGTGTGTGTGTGTGTGTTTAGTGGCTTTTTAATGGTAAGTCACTTTACAACCTTTCTAATTTTATAGAAGGATATGGCAATCATCGTTACATTAAATTGGTATTGTAACCCTGCGGATGTTTTTTATAGTATGCACAAAGAATGTGCCGCCCCCAAGCCCCCGCCCACAGAAAAGAAATAAATAAAACACCTGTCAATGCTTTGGCATTTCTCCTTGCTGTTGATGTTAGAGTCTGTTCAATGAAAGCACCAAAATAACGCCGCAGCCTTCCAGCATTCCCGCTGTGCACTAATAACACACATGAACAGACCGAGGCACACGGCTATACATAAATATGGCACATCAGAATATACAAAGGGCAACACCTGCACCGCATCAGGGCTAATTACCTGCCGACAAATGATGATGCCCACACTGTACAATTGGCAGGCATAAAATATTTTCCAGTTAGCAAAATCTGGATCTCGCTTCTTGGCTTTAAACGTTTTTCTGGGTTTCTGTTCTTGTTTTCTGTGGTTTCATGGCTGAGTGACATTGGTCAATTAGTATTGCATCCTGTTCCTTACCAAAGGGAAGTGCGCTAAAACCAAAAGGCAATTTAGAAGCATGCTATGCAAAGATCACACATGAATTTAACCTAAATCTCAGGGGAATTGTCAGAGAACTATCATGGCAGGCAGTGGCTGCAAGTACTATATGTTTCAGGCATAGCATTAAGTGTTCATTGCAGTGGGCTATTTGTCTTATTTCAGAGGGGTTTCCTCCACTGCGTTGCCAGAGAAAAAGCACAAATATTGGTTTTGCCTTCCTGATATCTCCAGGAAGGCCATTTCTAAGACTTGGTCACTATTAGTTTTCACTTTCAAGCCATCAGACGGTTCCCAGGCTGCACTCTGGGGACCCATAGCCAGCTCACCCTAAAATCAATAAAACATCAGGTGAATTGAGGCTAATGCATGGCTGATGGGATTCCTGCTCCTGTTGATGCACAGATCCACACAAGGCGTTTTAGCTTTGAGGAAAAAAAAAAAAAACCATTGAACACTTTGTATCAATTACCTAGCCTGGATCATAATTTATATTAGTTTCTAGCAACAGACTTGACATTAACAGGCACATTATCCTGGATCAGCTCTGTGAACCCTGGAGGGACAAATAAGAGTTGAAATTAGCTGTCTGGATGACGGCTTCCGATCGTCTGGTTTCGAGTATAGCTCGGCATCATCAGCATAACAACGGGGCCAGTGTCTGGGTAATTTGCTTAATGCAGGGGTGGAAGACTGAGCCTCACTGAGCCACATTGACATATCAGAATCCACTGGAAGGCTGGGTGTTTATTTGTTTTTCATCTCCTGCCATGTCTTTGTATTCTTGCGACATTAATGGGGAAGTTTCAGAGCTGTGGAGTAAACTGAAGTCTGATTTGAGTTTGTTAAGCACGCTGCTGAGACAACTTTCTGTAAAACCTTTGATAGAAAATAGTCTTTGGGAAAAATAGGCCTGTGTGTTACTGAAGATCAAAGGATCACAACTGGGTTTCTTTAAGGGCTGTTGAACTGCAGGGTTCGGTACCTTACTGCTGTGTAGGCTGTTGTGTTCCCATGTGGACTACTCTTTATCTTCCATCATGCTTTTTATGCTTGACACTATGTGTAGCCTCATGCACAGCTGCTTATTGTGATCCTGCCTCATTGTGACACAGCTAGCATGTTTTTTAGATGTCATTTTCTCTTACTGGTTAGCATCACAAGAATGGACATATATACATGAGTCAACATTGACACGACACTCGTTTCTCAGGCTAATTCCCAGCGTTTTGTAACTAAGAAAACAAATTTGCCGTGAAAACAATGAGCTCTTTAACAATGAAACTTTTCCCCAAGCATGTCCAGTCCAATCAGGAGTTGCTGTAAACAGGAACACCATGAACATGCATGACTACACGTTCTGCGGCAGGAACATGAATCTGTCAGCTGGATCGAGGCTGGACTCCATATCCGCTGGTTCTAAATGCCCTTTCTTGGAGGGGTGGACTTGCAGCATGGCCTCTACTGTTGGCTGTAGAAACACATGGATGTAGCCTACAGAGTGTGACTTCACCCATGGTTTTTTGAGTGGTGGTTGGAAGACTGGATTTACCACTTGTGTGTGCACACCCATCAAAAGAAGATTACCGCAGCTACTGAGAGTTTGAAGTCTTGCATGGAAAAAAAAAACGTTGTTGACTTTGTGTTTCGAGAGAGAAGTTTGGGATTTTCCCATACACTTTACAGTTTTCTGGCAGCCAGGGTTCGGTCCATTAGAGGAGCTTCTTCTCCAGCTGGGGCCGCGGGTTCCACAGCTGGGACCCGACCTCTGACTCAACTCTTGAGTTTCTGCTCTTCCGTCATTCTCTCTTGGACATGCCTAACCTCAGTTCTCTGTGTGGGAGGCGATGCCGAGCAGGTTTTTGGTGGCAGAATCATCAAACACGTCCTTTCAGAGAAAATAGTCTCGGGGGATTTCACTCTGTTTGCGCATCGCTTATGTACAAACAGGTGCAGCGCTGGCTCAGTGTGGAGGACAGACATGAAGACTGGAGCTGAGGGGGTCGTAGCTCCTTGTCAACCGACTCCAGAACATCTGTGTCTTGCCAAGTGTGAACAAGATGTCTGGTTTCCGTGTCTTGGGTAATGGCCCGCTCCTCTGCCAGCATGCTCTGGATCATCCTCCCCCTTGTTCTCCACGTAGTAGGGAATTCTGTAATGAACTGATGGGAGGGTAGATGAAGCTCACAGCTGCCAAATCTCTCCTCCTTTTCCAACTAAAGGATAAATGACTCACTTACACACACCACTTGCTCGCTCGGCGCATGGATCTCTCTTCCTTCTGTCTCCGGGAAGATTAAAACACGGACCTCTTGATCAGATAATTACTTTGGCTGGAAATTAATAGCAAGCTTTGGGTGGAAATTAGTAACGAGGATGCACACACATTGCCACACACACACACACACACAGTAAAAACTAATACTCTTTCCCTCCCTGGCCTTGAATATATAAAAAATGTATCATGTACAGAATAGTAAAGCCAAGGCCTTAAACTGAAAAGGCGTAAGCTTTTTATTCAGTATTAATAATTCTCACTAATGTAGCCCTACTACTGTTTTAAAACATATTTGACTTTATAAATGTAAGCTATAAATGTGCCTTATCCTCCCACACTCAACCTATTAATTACCCATTTTGTTTTTTCCTTGCCCCTCGTTATTCCTCGCACACACACTTTCTGTCTCTTACCAATGGGCAGATGCAGCCAGTGACAGAAGCACTGCAGTCCTTTCCACCTGTTCAAGTCCGGAGCTTAAGTGATGCAAACTTGCCGGCACTCATCTAGACTCGTAGGACAATTTCCCACCCAGGTGGGCAGCATAATTCTATTCTGTTCTATCTCATTTCCATGGCTTGAAGGCATTTTTTGAGAGCTAGTGCTACTGAGTCACCTGTGCGATCATCTGAGGTGTAGCAGTTTTGTAGACATCCACGCTTGATATCAACAGTCAAGTTTGCATCCAAATGTAGAGCAAATTTCAAGCGAATTTCCAGAAAATGGGAGATGGGGGGGGAGCAGGAGGAACGGGGAAGTCTGGCGTGCTCACCTGTAATCGCATTGTGAAGAAGGAGAGATGGCAATATCAACAATCTTTCTCCAGAACAACTCACCCCGCCTTTTAATTTGAGGAAGGCTACAGTCTCCTCGTCGCTCCACACAGATCCTCTGCAGTTGAGCGGAGGCTTCAGTGACGAAGAAGTCACACATGCTTCATGTTTGTCATGATTACTTCGCTGAGCGTTGTTTTCATTGCACTGTCGCATTTTGTTTTTATCGATACACCCATTTTCTAAGCCAAGTCAAAAACTGCTGTGCGACATTTTGACTTTTTCCCCAAATTTCTCAGGTTTTTTAATGAAAATGCGCATAAAAAAATTGGATGGAAATGCACTAATTGAAATGCACTGTAAGGCTCTTGTTGCATGCCTTCATACAGCTTGACTGCTGAACATTGCTTTCAAGTAAAGGTAGTGACCCTTTCATTGAATTTTTTATTTTTGGCCGGGAGGCTTCTACTTGATGCTTATAGGTTTTACAAGGCTGTAAATCCTTCCATATACTGGCAATGGGGAGTATATCTCCTGCAATACGTTACTGCAGCTGTTACCTCCCATTTACAAATCATATTTTTCCGTAGTGTGCAACAAGAGAGTGCAGCTGCCAGTGTCATTTGTTTAGCAGAAGCCTGTCTTGTTGTTGGGGTAAAAACACTGGCGGCACTTTTAAGCTCCTGCTGATGGAAAGGGGTGAAGTCACCACGTCACTTGCAAACTTCACATGCGGAGGTGGCTTGTTCCGTATTGCGCTCTCCCAAACCAAAGCAACGCCTCACAAAAGAGTTGACGTTAACATCTTTTGTTTGGAGCTTGAAACGACACACGTGCAGCCTCCAGTCTGAACAATGAGCTCACATGGCTACAAGTACATGCGCCAGGGGCCAAGCAGGCGTAATGAGATAACTGAGTAATAAATTCACATTTCCATTAGAGTTACATGATTTGAAACATATTGTAATTGAAAAAAACTCTATACATATATGAGATGGAGGGAAAAAATGCTAAAAGCTGATGTGGGTTGACAACAATGCCTAAATTTCCCACCAGCACAGACTCGCTGAAGATCTCCGAAGTGCCGTTGATTGGTCGTGGCTGGGTGGGAGCAGCGAGGGAAGCCAATGAACATCTGTGTCTTAAACAAATACTGCAACACTCACCAGTTGCTCATATCCAGTCGGCTATGGACCTATAGCAGGCTTCTTTGTATGGAATTAAACAAAACATTCAAGGCTGATATTTACATAACCTGCTGATAGATGACTATTAGGTGGAAGGCAAGACTTACGTCATCCCTCTAAAAATGCTCAAAAATGGTGACATTCTTGCTTTTTTTTTACCCACTCTGTTTATTCTTCCACCTCCTGACTCCTCCATAGCATAACTAGCATGATGAATAGCATAATGCCGCTCAATCTAAACTAAAACTCACTGTCTCAAATGCAGAAAGGATGTTTTTATCTAAGAGGCCTTACTTGAGCCCCAATCCCTTCTTTCACAGACATGTAGCCTTTTCTTTTGCTACTCTTTCCACGTCCTCTGTCTCCTTGATGTTTGACTGGTGCTATGCTGTTTTCTCTTGCTGACTGTCTCCCCTGCCGTGGAAATGTGGATCGTTTCCCAGAAATCCTTTTAAACGGAACCGATTTTTATAAGAAAGGGATTTGCATTTAAAGCAACCTCCCCCCTCTCTGAAAGCCAGTAGCCCATCATCCTCAGTACCTCAATCCGATGATTAGCTTCCTCAAGAGTTAAACAGGCATCCGAGTGCCACAAGTACTCTCGGCCCGTGTCTCTCTCTCCCTCTCCCTTTTCCCCTCTCGCCGAGAAGGATGCATATGGCAGCGGGGAATTGCAGGTGGATGATAGTTTAGCTCGCTGAGAGGATACACCCCCAGCCCATACATCCATGTCAGGCATTCACTTTGGAGAGCCAGTCTGTCCTCCACCCACACGCTACTCTCTGAGAGTGGGACACAATGGGGACAGGCTGCAGCAGAGAGGGAATGAGGCCACAGCCTATCAGCCATAAGCACCAAGGAGAATGGCACTTTTAGAGGGATGGGGGTTCTCTTTGAAGTGAGTCAAGGAGAGATGGGGAGACCGGCATGAGTCAACGAAATAGAAAGAGCAAGTGCAGAGAGGGCAAGGAGGGTGCGAGAGTGTGCACGTCTGCACACTGCATAATGAGCAAAGTAGGTATATTGCCTATTTGCATTCCATAATCACACGCACCTGAGGCCAGATATGGGAGATATATGTGATGGGCGCGATGTGTGATTATAACAGAGGGATTAAAAAGGCCTTTAATTAGAAGACAACACCTGAGAAGGAGCTATTTATCTAAGGTCCATCTTCCTAATTTATCTTGCACTCTAATCACAGCTGATATTTGAAGCATACTCAGCGTCGTGTCGGCAAAAACATCCTTTGTGAGGCATTTATACATGCCGTTATTGTCTCGCGCCGTGCAGTGTTTTTGTCGTTACACTCAAAAATAGAATGAAATCTTGCAGGGGGAAAAGGCAACATGAGGCTGGCGAGACGTCTGAGGCTGGATGTGCAAGAATTGATTAAAAAAAGCAACCTTGATGTAAAAAAAAAAAAAAAAAAATCTCAGCTTGAAGCATGCACCATCAGTAGACTTGCTTCGATTTGAGTCTGGGATATTTTCCTCCCTGCGTCATAGGTTGACCTACATCTTCTGTTTGATATGCCCGTTTTAAGTTGAAATGTAATTCGCTCGGTTCGGCAACAACCCGGAGAACATGTGCACGTTTGCCTCCACCTTCATGCTTGCACACGGCTTCAGCGTGTCTCCCAGGGCCTGCTTTCATATACCACGCTGAACCAAGTGGGCTCTGCTATGTTCGGCATAACGGAGACATTCCTGTGCGCTAGCTGCCCTCCTACAGCTCGCACACGGCTAAGAGCTTTAACAGGGGAGTCATGCTCCAAAAAGGAGTGGGGCAGTCCAGTTAAAGACGCATTAAACACCTTTTTTTTGGCATCTTGGTGTTTTATTTTTAAGGAGTGCTGCACGCCAAATATGCCTCCCCTCATATTCTTCCATATCATTGCCTCAATGATGACTGATCGGCGTCTCCGCTCAGCCCTATCCAATCACCCAAGAAGAGTCATTGTATTATTGAACGCGGCCTATTTTTCCGTGATTGGACTAAAGTGTGGTTTTGAAATTCACAAACAGTTTGTAAACGACCGATTTCACTCCTTGCTGGAAACATAATATGGCTGACTGCGGAGGGAAAATGGTGCTCTTTGTACTCTAACAAATGGCGTCACGTCCAAAAATGAGTCTGTCTTTATTCTAGATATATCGGTCGCCGCCACACAAACACCCCGGCTTGTTGGAGCAACGCGTGCACTGATGAAGAGAATCAGCTCTCCGTGTTTCCGTTGTCACTTGAATATGAAAAGGCACGATGTGTCAAAATAAAAGAGAAGATTCTCGCAGAGAGTCTGTTTCCTTGTATCTCTACTTAGATGTGTCAATCCTTAGATGGTTTATTTAGCTGGAGTCTGCACTGTTAGCTTCAAGCTGTCCACCTCCCACAGCAGATTAGTCACTGAAAGCTGCATGTGTGTGTGTGCGTTTTTCTGCATGGCTAGATTCTGCTCGGGGCAGGTAAGAAATATGTTTTTTTAATCTGGGTGAACTCATCCTTTAACAAATATCTTATTAATGCATGCTGTGCTACACTGTAAATAACAA
>JAPZEA010000006.1:11445380-11455934 GCA_029783685.1 Heniochus monoceros | reverse complement strand
GATTCTGATTGTTAAGCCATAAAAAATATCACCTCTAAAAATCCTCATTCCCTAACGTTGAGTTCAGGATTCATTCGCACCCAGATTTTCTGTGCCCCACTTGGGTTTCCAATGAGAACACTATTAGCACTTAAGTTAGCTGCAGGCTCAGTGACAAAGCTCTGTCTCCTTGGCAGGAACAGAAACTCATTCACAGTGGCTGAGTGGTATTGCTGTTTAGTTATGCTTGGCTTGAGGCGATAGCTATCTTCTTACAGTTTTCAGACGGTGATCATTATCATCCAGTTTTAGACAAATGTAATTGCACCAGTTAAATTCTGCAACACATATGCTCCCGCTGCGACGCGACGCCACTGCAGGATCATTGTTCTGCTTCGTGACTACATGTGCAGACTTAATAAAATGTCTTCCACGTATACGGAAAAATCTCAACAAATGGCCTGTGTGGGTCATGGAGAGGTAAAGCAGCAGTAAAATAACACAGCAGAGATTCTAATTTGAGTTGATAGAGAAATTTTATACGCTACGATTGCATCAGGGCTGAGCGATACTTCATATTAAAATATGATGACATTTTTGACCGAATAATGTGACAATACTTGGGGATGACTGCTGGTGCTTCTAAAGGTGATCACAACAAAAAATGGAAATATCATCATATGTAATGTTGTTATAATGACTCTGCTGAATCAGTCTAACATGTTTAGAAAATAGCAACAGCTGGGCCCCACAGTAATGCTGCTGTTCTACATTTAAAGGAATACTTTGATATTTTCGGAGAGGGGCGCCTCATTTGAGTGCTTTCGTTAGAGTTTGATGAGAAAACCAATACCACGGTCATGTCTGTATGGTAAATATGAAGCTACAGCCAGCAGGCGGTTAGCTTAGCTTAGCACAGAGACTGGAAACAGCTGGCCTTGCTCTGTCTAAAGCTAAAATAATGCACCTACATTCACCTTCAGCTCACTAATGAACATGTCATATCTTGTTTATTTAATCCGTACAGAAATATTAAGGGGACGGGGGGTTGGGTTTCTTACTTCTTGGCTCGAATTAGCGACTTCCTGGAGTCTCCTCTAGTTTGCATGGCAACCTCACAGGGTTGACTCTTGGTCCCGCACATAGACCTCCATTAAGAAAAAACCCACAAATTACCTTTGGACAGAGGCAAGCTGTTTCTTGTTGTAATGCTAAGCTAAGCTAACTGGCCTCTTGCTGTAACTTCATATTTAATATACGGACATGAGAGTGGTATCAGTATACTCATCTAATTGTCAGGAAGGAAGCTGATAAGAGTATTACCCAAAATGTTGAACTATTCCTTTAAGCAGGGTGACTTGGTGTTACAGGAGCTCGAGGCACAGTGCCAAATGGAGCAAGTCAGTTTAATTTTAGGACTATTTTTTTGTTAATTTAGGACCTCCCTCAGCCCCGCGCAGCATCGTCACCCAGATCAACGACTCCACGCTCAGTTTGGAGTGGAACGAGCCTCTGGACAACGGCGGCAGAACAGACCTGAGCTACTCCATCAGGTGCTCCGTGTGCAGGTCACCCAACGGGCCGTGCTTCTCCTGCGGAGACAGCGTCAGCTACAGACCGGCGCAGCACGGCCTGCTGGGTCGCAGGTTGGAGCTGTGGGGCCTGCTGCCTCACACCACATACACCTTCACAATCCAGGCACTCAACGGGGTGTCCCAGGTCAGCGGCAAGGACCCTGCCAGCGAAACTGTCAACATCACCACCAGCCATGACGGTAAGAGGCAGAGAGGAAGAAGCAGAAAGCTATAAATAGCCCGACTATCCTGTGGTATTTATAATTCTTCTGCCATCTGTGTAGTGCCATCGCTGGTGTCTATGATTCGGAAGAGCGACTCCACGGAGAGCAGTCTGACTCTGCACTGGTCAGTTCCAGCTCAGCCTCACTACACCATCCTGCAGTACCAGCTACGCTACTGTGAGAAGGTGAGAGCTCCCAGACTGCATCTCTCAACTGTCTGCCGCAAAGGTCACATACTGTTCAGGTTGCAGGATTTTTATTGTGCTTTGGCTCAGGATTAGAAGGAATGTAAACAGGGGGTGGTGGCTGAGTGCTTTATGTGGATTTCCTCACACAGTCCAAAAGCATGCAGGTCAAGTCAGCTGAAACCCAAATTGCCTGCAGGTCATCTAGCCAAACAAGTCTGCCTCTCTTATTTGACAGTGTAGATGATGTATTGCACAATATGAGCTTCGGGCTTGACCATCTAATTTCAGAGATTAAGACTTTGATGTAAGAGTACATGTAACAACTGTTGGAGCAGCATACAGAAAACAAGGGTGTGTACTTGACATTTCTAAGGCTGAGTTTGTGTTATTAATCTGACCAAAACACAGAAGAAAGACCTGACTCAGAAGCATCATCCTGTACCTGAGACATTAGACGCTGTTGTGTGAACGAAAGAAATGTCAAAACATAGATACCCCTCCGGCATATTAGTGAACATGCCTCGGATTAACATTGAGCAATTAATGTACTGTACTGTTGTGTGTAATTATAAGTGTAAGATATGTGAATTCCTATAGATAACATGTTAGTGGCTTCGTTCCCTCACGTGTTCCTGTTTTACGCTCACCTCCACTCCAGCTAACTCATGTTTCCATACGTTAGGAGCGGCGCAGTGAAGATCAGTGCCACTACACGGAGAGCAACAGGAACCAGGCCGTGCTGACGGACCTCCGCAGGGCCACGCAGTACGAAGTGCAGGTCCGGGCGCGCACCATGGCCGGCTACGGCAGCTTCAGTCCTGCGGCCATCTTCCGCACGCTTCCTGACGGTAAGTGAAGGCCCTGTTCTTCTGTTCTTTTGCCTGCTCTTAAAGAAGGAGTTTCACACACATTACTGTTTTTTTTTTTTCCTCTTTCACACATTTTTGTCATTTCCATTGGGAAGGTTTTTCAGATCCTTTCCTACACAATAGTCACAGCACACTTTGTTGTTATGAATTTATTGCCTGTGTCCTTGTATTTAGTCAGTGTCCTTGTGTTGAGCCTCTTTAATATTATAAATTCCTGTCATGTTCTTTCTTTCCTTTCTCATACCTTTCTGTACTACCAATGGAAACCTCCTTCCCATGATTTCTGTCGTTACATTACTCTAACTCTCTGCCTGTCTGTCTCCCTTTCTTTCCTCTCCGTCTCTTTCAGGACAAGACTCAGCCTCCCAGTTCTTGGTACCCGGCATCCTTATCGCTGTTGGGATGCTGCTGCTTGTCACTTTCGTCTTTGTGGCTGCCTACTGCATACGGTGAGAACAGGGGAAAGGGAAAGAGGCAGAGAAAAAGATAGGGAAGCTGACAGAATAACAGGAAAGAGAAAAAAAAAAGGGGGAAATCGAAAACCAATAACAACCGTGACCCCAATTTTACAGTTTTGCACCGCTTTGTTCTTTTGTTTATACAAATCATATCTTATCAGCCGTGGATTTGCACTCTGTTACCCACACCGTTTTTTTTTTCCGCGCGAGGCAGTTCAGACACAAAGCAATGCTCCTGATGCCTTTTGCTTACACAGCTAAAAGTTATCCTGCTCATTAGAACGTTTTCCTTAGGCCTCGTTGTTTGAGTAAATAGTGTTGGATGCCATCAGAGGGAGAAAGCGAGAGAATGTGTGTGTGTGTGTGTGTGTGCTTGTACTTGCTACATAGTAAGAACAGGGAAGAAGTTTTTAACCAACAGAGTGAGGACATTTTGGCTGGTGCTCCCAACTTCAAAGGCCTGTTTGAAGATTAAGACTTTAACAGTTCAGTTAGAATTAGGTTTAGGTCAGGGTCAGGCATTTAGTTATGACGGTTAAGGTTAGGGTAACGGGCGAAGGAATGCATTGTGTCAATGAGGGTCCTTGCAAGGATAGAAGTCCAAGCTTGTGTGTGTGCACGTGTGTGTGAAAGAGAGAGAGTGAGATTGAGAGAGATGACGATAGAGGTAGAGGGCAGGGAGAGACAGGATGCAGGCGTCCCAACCATGTTTCCACAGGACAGGAGAACAATAGCTGTGACCTTGTGACACACACAAACACACACACACACACACACACACACACGCACACACAAACTAGCGGCTGAGGCCCAGATCTGCCACTAACCGAGGGTGGTGCATTATTGCTATTTTAGTCTTATGAGGTGGGAGAGGGAGAGAAATGGAGGAAGGCAGGGATCCAGTAGCTACAGGGTGGTTCCAGTCTTGCAGGGATGAGTTTGCGCCAGCAGAATTATAATGGAGCAGCTCGTGTCAAAGAGCGCAACCATAGTGGCTGGCTCAGGTATTCCTCATTACCACAAGTCATCATGTGTTGTGCGTCTGAGATCGCAGAGGGTTGTTTAAGAATAACAAAAAGCCCTTTTCTCAGCAAGGCAGGGTTTTGTGTTGAAAACATAATAAAATGAGTGTTTTTGGACCAGAGAGTGTCCTTAAAGGCACTGTATCTCTGTTGGCTAGAGGGTATTGGTCTGCAGCTGAACTGACCTCTGACCTTTCAGTGCATGGGGTCGGCTAAGATAGCAGAGTATTCCCTAAAGGGGATCAATAAATTATCATATTTTTCTATGCTTGCTTGCACACTAGTCAAATGATGTGTGATTTTTGGCTCATTTTTGCTTTTTGCGTCTTTGTTATTGTACTGTTATTGCATCTGAGCAGTCAACACTGTACGACCATTGATTTGCATCATAGTAGGCTGATAAAGCATTAGGAATGCTTGCCAAAAAATACATCTATCATCCACTCTTCAGATAACTGCACTGCCACCCTAATCTTATTTTATTTATCCGAATCTCTTTGTGCCTGCAGCCGACACAGCCGAGTAAAGGATCCAGAACTGAGCGACAAAAACAACCAGTACCTTGTCAGCCAAGGTAACACATCAAGGAGGTGCACGCTGAACCTCGGCTTTGATTTACAACTCATTCACTTCAAGAAAATAATTTTTAATGTGGCCGAGCTCGTTGCTGCTCATAGTTCTCTGACATTTCTTCCTTTCCTTTCCCACGACTCTCTTTGTCTTTCTCCTTCAGGGGTGAAGGTTTATATCGACCCCTTCACCTATGAGGACCCTAACGAGGCAGTGCGAGAATTTGCCAAGGAAATTGATGTTTCCTTTGTCAAGATTGAGGAGGTTATCGGTGCTGGTAAGCCCCTGCTTTTCCCTTTATTCACAAATGTGTAAGCTTTGTATTGGCTCTGTGGACTCAACTGATTATTTTTTTATTTTTTCTTTCAAAATAACATTATTAAAAACATATCTAATTTGCTGAGTTAAATTGATTATTTGACATTTAAAACCATTGTATTCTTCTTTATCAGACATAATTCAATATTGCCACATTAATAAAGCAATTAACTGATAAATAAGTTAGCAGTATTACAAGCGCTTATTGAAATCAAAGGGCACCACTAGCTGCAAGCAAGCGTTAGGTTTGCACAAGATAACTGTCAAACCCCCTATGTGGTACACACCTGTTGAAGAAAACAGCCCTCATGTGTGTTTATGTGTCTGTGTGCCACAGGAGAGTTTGGGGAGGTGTGTCGAGGACGACTGAAGGTCCCAGGGAAAAAAGAAAACTACGTAGCAATTAAGACGCTAAAGGGAGGCTACACTGAGAAGCAGAGGCGGGACTTCCTCTCTGAAGCTTCCATCATGGGCCAGTTCCAGCACCCCAACATCATCCACCTGGAGGGGATCATCACGGCCAGCTGCCCAGTCATGATCCTCACAGAGTTTATGGAGAACGGAGCTCTGGACTCGTTTCTGCGGGTCAGTGTGACACAGAGGACACACACACACTCTGAGACGCACCGTCGCTTCTCTCACAGCCTGAAACACACCGACACCTCACTCATTCTCCAACCGAACTGTTTCTCTCCTCCGCAGCTCAACGACAGTCAGTTCACGCCCATCCAGCTGGTGGGGATGCTGCGCGGCATCGCCTCTGGCATGAAGTACCTGGCAGAGATGAGCTACGTCCACCGAGACCTGGCTGCCCGCAACATCCTAATCAACAGCAACCTGGTGTGCAAAGTGTCCGACTTCGGCTTGTCACGCTTCCTGCAGGAGAACTCCTCTGACCCGACCTACACCAGCTCCCTGGTGAGATGACAGCCCTCTTCAAATAATGAAACACTTTCATTAAGTTCCTCTACAGTGTTTCTGCCTGTCAGGATTCATAATATTAATTCACAAAAGCTAAAAATCACATTTGTGCGATCGTCCAGAAACCCCTTCACTTTCTTTGTCAGAGCCCCGTGTGACCGTGTTTATGTGAAGTTTTGCAGAGCTCACTGTTTTCTTTTCTGTGCAGGGAGGTAAGATCCCAATCCGCTGGACAGCCCCAGAGGCGATAGCCTTCAGAAAGTTTACCTCAGCCTCAGATGTGTGGAGCTATGGCATTGTCATGTGGGAGGTCATGTCTTTTGGAGAGAGACCGTACTGGGACATGAGCAATCAGGATGTAAGTTGAAGCAAAAAGCCATTCTTGACAATGATTTTTATGGTTTTGTCAGGCACAGCACGAAGCTGAGCTTTTCTGAAGCACAATTTAATATTTGATTCCTTTAAAAAAAAAAAAAGAATAGTTTGAACTTTTCAAGGAATCAATGAAGTGCCGGAATAGTAGCTTAATCAGAATCATTTTGTTTATTTTTTCGTCTTGTTAGTAGCCTCCAAGCCACTCAGAATTGATTTAAACACTGTGAAGTTAATGCATTAGTTTGAGTCATAATTTTTCTTCCTATCAGGTAATCAATGCCATAGAGCAGGATTACCGGCTGCCCCCGCCCCCTGACTGCCCCACCCACCTGCACCAGCTGATGCTGGACTGCTGGCAAAAGGACCGCTCGGCGCGCCCTCGCTTCGCGGACCTCGTCAGCGCTCTGGACAAGCTGATTCGCAACCCTGCATCGCTGAAAATAGTGGCTCAAGAAGGAGCGGGGTGAGTGTGCAGGAGTGCTTGGGTGATTGACAGAAGACCTGCCCCAGTGAGGTCACAAAGGCAGTGAATATACAGCTGGAGCAGGAACAGAAACAAGGAAGCATGTCTGTCCTTTCATAAGGACACTCTAAATGGACTTTTTTCGTATCCATTTAGAGTTCTGACCGTCACAGGACAGACATTAGCCTCCTACTGCCCAGTCTTATGTACCACCTTAATGTCCTGCTGTGACCTGTCACCCTCTTGCTGTGCCCATTTCCCTTCCTCCACATTCTGCCTGTCAGCTGGTTGCATACAGCAAAGGACGCTCCACCCCTGACAAATCCCATTGTTTGTCCCTGTCAGTCACTCAGCCTCAGATTATACCTCTGCTTGTTGACTGGAATGTTGCTGCAGGATATATATAAGCGCCTCACTGTTGTTTTGATGACAGTGTGTGTAAGTTGTTCCTTTGTTTCTCCACTCTGTCCCCCAGGCCGTCCTACCCCCTGCTGGACCAGCGTGCACCTTTAGCCCTCTCGTCGTGTGCTTCAGTGGGGGAATGGCTGAGGGCCATTAAGATGGAGCGCTACGAAGACAGTTTCCTGCAGGCCGGCTTCAACTCAGTGGACCAGCTGGCCCAGATCACCACACAGTCAGTTCCTATCTCCACTTTTCTTATCTAAACTGACACTTATCTCTGGAGGAACATTTACACTTTTCAATTCATACTTCCTGGCTACAAGGTCAGAGAGCTAGCCTCTTAGCTTTCAGCAGTGACAGTTGCAAACAGGCCAAATGACCACAATTTCCTGATGTGCAGCATTTAGCTGAATTTTAAGTATGGAAGCCCGGAGAGCAAAAAATGGACAAATTCCTGTCTTACTATTGTTTTTTTCCGTCTGTGTTTCAGGGATCTGCTGCACATGGGAGTGACTTTGGCCGGGCATCAGAGGAAGATACTTTCCAGCATCCAGACAATGACCTTTAAGGACAAGAGCACTACAACTGTAACCTTCTAGCTCATCTATCTTCATACCTGGACATGAACACCAGCACACAGGTGCAGCTGTGTACTGAGAGCACTCGGGATCCTCTCCTGTGACCCATTTTGAACACGGACTCCAAGAGAGATTGACAGAATTTATTACTCCGAAGAAGAAAATTAGAAAAATAAATGACTAAAGACGACTTTCCCATTGGGATGTGAGAGTCGTCCAGAGACGAGTGACTCCCTGTCACCCACAGTGACCAGGGGACGAAGATGATGTGCAGACTGACTCATTTTTACAGTCGTTGGTCAGTGTTTTAATATCCATCTGAAGTTAGGACCCAATAAATGTGCTAAAGCAAGAGGAGAGACGGATCAGAGTTTACAAAGTTTGTGTAGTATCATGTCATTTTGAAAACTGGCGGTGGACTGGTTTGTTGTCACAATAAAGAGTCACTTCACCAAAGGAGACAAAAAGAAAAGCCAGTGCCAATCCAAGGATTTCAGATTTCTTACTGTTGTGTAATTATGAATGAGAACTGCTTTCACCCTGGGTGTCTTGCATTAAATCCATCCGGATTATTAAACAGACACCTTTCACATCAAGACTGAACATTTTAGCTGTTGGATTTTTCTTTTTTTCTTTTTTTTTCTGCATTTGATTTCAACATTACCTCCTCTTTACTCAGGTGTGATGTGTAATGCAGACTTTGGAGAGCGCTGTACTCGACCTAATCAGACTTCTCTCATCTTCCCCAGTCTGGCTCTCCCCTCACCAGCTCCACATGTGAGGAGAAGAGAGGCATGGAGATTTATCAGCACTTTTGTCATTTCAGAGTGAATTGTAATCTTCAGTAACTCCATGTGTGGTTGGTTAGTTCTACTGCCTGTGTTTCTGCTGGCAGCTCAGTTTTATTATTGTCAGACTGAATAAGGACCAAGTGGACTCAGAGACCAGAGAATACTGTAGAACTGGTTTTCTTTGTAGAAATTTACCAAGGAAGCTATCTGGCCTCAAACTTGTTTTTCATGATGTAACTGATACATTTTTAATTCTCTTAATCTGTGTTCTCCATCTTCCAGTGCCATTCGGTCTTCTTTGTGGACTTAAATGCCGATTTTATAAAGCAGAAATCTCTCTTGAGCGACTCTTGTCTCATTTAAATGTACCTTAAAGGGTTACTTTGACATATTGAAGTTGAGTGTATTTTCCTTCATCAGATGCTGGTTGTGTGGTCAGTAAAGTGTTTCTGCTTTTGCCCCAAAGCTACACAAAAATAGTTTCTTAACATCTAGCATGGAATACACTACACAGCTACCAGCTAACATGCTAGCTTGTAGCTAGTAGTATCCGTTGGATTCAGAATGGAATGCTAACTGGTGAGCTGCTGTTTGACTAGCACAGCCCCCCCCCTCGCATTTTAATAAATAGTGTGTTATTTTAATTCATCAGGTGCTGGTTGTGTGGTGGTAAATCGGTAATGCTTTCTTAACATTCACAACATTTAGTATTAAAAACAATTTACAGCTAAGCTAACAGGCTAGCTTGCAGCCAGTGTTATCCATTGGTTTCGGGGGGGATGCTAACAACACTGTTGAGCTGCTGTTTGGTTAGCAAAATAGCCCCCCTTCACGTTTCAAGTTTAGTGTATTATTTCCTTCATTGGATGCTGATTGCACTGGTTTTTTGTCCCAAAGCTACACAAAAATAGTTTAACATTTAACATGGTAAACAATATGCAGCTAACATGCTAGCTTGTGGCCAGTAGTATCAATTGGATTCACAATGGAATGCTAACTGGTGAGCTGCTGCTTGACGAGAGCAGTCCCCCACACATTTTAATTGTGTTATTGTCCTTCACCAGGTGCTGGTTGTGTAATGGCAAATCATTTCTGCTTTTGTATCAAAGCTGCACAGACATTATTTCTTACCATTCTTAACACTTAGTATTCAAAACAACGTACAACTACCAGCTAAACTAACACACTAGCTTGCAGCCAGTGGTATCCCTTGGTTTTGGGATGGAATGCTAACGACACTGTTGAGCTGCTGTTTGGTTAGCAGAACAGCCCCCTTCACGTTTGAAGTTTAGTGTATTATTTTCCTTCATTGGATGCTGGTTGAGCTGTTTTTTTGTTGCAAAGCCACATAAAAATAGTTTGTTAACATTTAGCATGTACAACAAGACACAGCTACGGGCTATCATGCAAGCTTGTAGCCAGTAGTATCCATTGGTTTCAGTGTAAAATGCTATTAACTGTTGTTTGATTAGCAGAACTGGCCCTTCACATTTTGAGTTTAGTGCATCATTTTTTTTCATCAGATGCTGGTTGTGTGGTCAGTAAAGTGTTTCTGCTTTTGCCCCAAAGCTACACAAAAATAGTTTCTAAACATCTAGCATGGAAAACAACACACAACTACCAACTAACATGCTAGCTTGTAGCCAGTAGTATCCACTGGATTCAGGATGGAATGCTAACTGCTCAGCTGCTGTTTGAGTAGCACAGCCGCCCATCCCCTCGTTTTAATTAAGTGTATTATTTTCCTTCATCAGATGCTGGTTGTTTAGTCGGCAACGTGTTTCTGCTTTTGCCCTGAAGCTACACAAAAATAGTTTCTTGA
>JAPZEA010000006.1:11327586-11340063 GCA_029783685.1 Heniochus monoceros | reverse complement strand
AGAAGTAGCAAACTGAGAAGCTGGAACCATGAAATGATGATAAAAAGAGTTTCTGTCAGTTGATTAACTGTTTAAGCATAACATGAAAGTGTACTAGTACTGTAAATAAAGCTGTCAGATAAATGTAGTGGAGTAAAAAGTACAATATTTCCTCTGCAATATAGAAGAAAGTGGTAAGAAATGAAGCACAAGCACCAAAAAAATGTGTACTTAAGTGCAGGAGTTTGCGGAGCAGCAGTCGGGGGACAGTCTGGACGTCACATTCATAGTTTTATAGAAACAGACTCACACACAGCTGACATCACCTGTGACAGTCAGCTCTGGTTTTAGTTCTATGAACACACACACTGTTATTTATATCCCGCCATCAGCACCTGGTCCAGCAGCGGCGTCGGGCGGCGTCTGGCATCCAGAGAGCAGAAAGGTCACGAATTTGGAAAACGAACAGGAACGAACAGTAACATCCTGTCCGTCTGAAATCTGATAGGACGCTAATATGACTTCATTTACTCGTCTGTCTGTGTGTGAAGGATCGACCAGGAGTGGCAGTACCGCATCTACTGTAAGAGTATGAAGACCACTGAACGCAACCTGCTGCACCACTACCTGGAGAGAGAGAGACTGACGGATGTACAGCCCTACACAGGTACATACAGGTGTACACAGCTAAATGGAGGTGCACACAGGTAAATACAAGTTCACACAAGCAAATCCTACCTTACACAGGTACATACAGGTGTACACAGGTAAATCCTTCCATACACAGGTAAACACTGGTGTACATAGATAAATACAGGTATACACAGGTAAATCCTTCCATACACAGGTAAACACAGGTGTACACAGGTAAATGCAGGTGCACACAGGTAAATACAGGTGTACACAGGTAAATCCTTCCATACACAGGTAAACACAGGCGTACACAGGTAAATATAGCTATACGCCTTGTGTTGTTTATCTGTCAGAAGGGGAGCAGCAGGATCAGACGGATCAGAAGGATCCGGAGGAGAACAAGCTGATCTTCCAGCTGAATGGAGATCGTTGGATGGTAAGCTAACAGGTTCAGGACAGAGTTCCACCTTCTACAATGTTCACCTGGAAGAAAATAACAGGTAGGAGGTGAATATTTTTGCAGGACTTCCCCAAGGAGCTGCAGTGGATGACCTACTTGAAAGAGTGGCACGTCAGGGGGACAAGGATCAGTAGGCTGCCTGAATACCTGGCTCTGTTCACTTTCCACATAGTCATTTAATCAGTTTTTAATAGGAAAAATGGATTGGTGCAGCTTTAACTGTAAAAAATAAAATAAAATTCACCGTAGTTCCTGTTTCCTCTATAAACTGATAAACCACTGTTCAATTCAGAATTTAGAATGAACCTTTAGAGTATGGTGTTGGATTCTGGGTTGCTTCAAGGCTTTCAAACTTGGATTTCTATTATTACTCACCAAGAAAATCAGCTTGCAGGGATTTAAAATTTGTATATTCAGTTGTTAATCCAACACAGTGAACAGCCAGGCTTGTTTTAGTTTTGCCAAACACGCGCCGACATTGCACAGTAATTATTAGAGACAGTCATTTGGCAGATGGTTTTGTCCAAATCGAAGCAGAGCTTGAACCATCAGCCCCCACATTTAATGGCCAACCCACTCTAGCACCTGGGCTACAGTCACTTAAAGATGATTATTTTGGCAGCTTGTCTTAGTTTGGCAGATGGAAAAAAATGGGAAGAGAGCAAGGAGGATGACGAGCCAGAATCAATGTACAGTATATCTATATATGCTGCATCTATATATACTACCAGTGTTATATATTAGTAATAAGTTCTATCAGTCCTCAGTGTTGGCATGGCTTTACTAATGCATGCTGACATGTTCAGTGGTCATCCATTAAAGTGACAGTGGAGCTGCACGGTGTCAGATTAATTCCTTATAAAGCACCACTCTGAGAACATCTGAGGGGGTCTTACTGATAATCACATTGGCACAACTTTGAGGAAACCCACTGAGCGCACAAAACATCAGGACGGCTTTCTCACTGTGCTGCAGCTCCAATTACTGAGCCCATATCTTGTGTTTCCAGGGCTTGCAAATAACAGTTTGCCTTATCTCCACCCATCATTCATGTCACAAGTCAAATAAATTGTCTGTGGTTCCATTTTAACAGAATAGAACTACACTTAACAAAGAGTTGTATAAAGTTAAGTCTTCACTTTAGAATATACTGTGCAGGAGAGCATCCAAACTGCATTAGCTGTCTTCATACTGTGGCAGTGAAAGCTACCTGGCTGAATTCCACATGGTTAAAATAAATACCAGTCCTTTCTTGGCAAATTTAACCTCACCCATTTTGACCCATGTGGTGGACACTAACACTTGTGATATGTCATCACTTCAGTAGCCTACCACTGTTACAGCTCTGATAGCACAGCAGGGGATGCATGGAACAGAGCAAAGAGGTCAAAGTCCAGCAACACTAGTATAAAGAACAATTTTATTGTGAGACCTGCGCATTTTGACTTGTTGCCTTCATCAGGATCATCCAAAGAGACTGGATGCTGCTGGTGTGGTGTTGCTCTTCCATGGTGAGTGCGTGTCAGAGTCGTAGAGTACTGTAGAAGCAGACAACCAAGTTATCAAAAAATGACCCTGATGAAGGCCACAAGCTGAAACGTGATGGTCTGTGTACTTGGTGAGTAAAGCTTTCCAGGGACAAAGTGCTCTCTTGCTCCTGTTGCATGGCTTGCATTTGACTTGATGCCGTGGATGAGAGACTATTCTCTGATGCAGCCACGCTATGATTTATGCTGATTTTAAATGATTTACTTACATTTTCAAAAAATGTAATTGCTAATAATCCAAGCATGTTCAACCATGTTCACTGCATTGGCTTAGTGTTTTAGCATGCAAATATTTTCTAATTAGCATTAAGCTCTAGGTACAGCTAAGGCTGATGGGAATGTCATTAGTTCTGCATGTATTTGTTCATAAATGAAACTGGACAAAATGAAATTGGTACCAGGTGGTGGCGCCAGATGAAAAGTCAGGCCATCTGAGTTATTATAGTTAATCCTGTTTGGACCATGAATGTGTGTTCCAAATTTCACAGAAAGCCATCCAATAATTGTCAAAATATTTCAAGAGAAAACAAAAAATTGTCGATCCCTGTAGTAGCTGTTACGATATTTGACAGGATAAGTGACAACTTTGACCTGCTGGTGACGTTAGAGGAAAAGTCAGGGCATCACCAAAGTCAACAGGATTCATCATCTGGGGACAACGAATGTCTGGACTAACAGACCAACATTGCTGTCCATAAAGCCTCTTTACATGCCACTTTACATGATCAGAACACTTTGTTTTAGGAACCTATCTGATTACGTTTACTGATGAGATTATTAGTCATTATTATTGTTATTATTAGTGTCTGGAGGTGATGTAGATTATTTTTAGAAAGCATTTCCCCTACCCTGCTCATAACACTAGTAAATTCCAGACAGAGCTTATTACAAAATGTCACCACAGAGATGTGCTCTGCCTGCGAGGATATTTATAGGATTCATTATATAAACCTGATCGCTGACAGCAGCCTATGGATACTAGTAAATCGTGCTCCTCCTCGCTGCAGCTGCAGGTTGTTCTGTCAGCTCCTGATCTGAGCTTTCACTGCCAAGCTTTAGGAAAGGATCTGCCTCGAGTAGCTGATTACTCTGCTAAGTTCATGAGTAAATATCACATATTCAGGAGAATGGAGAAAATATTGTGTCGGTCAATATCTGCCGGAGCTGAGAGTGTTTGAGACGTGACACACCAGATAAAAGCAGGAGGGGGGATGATGTGTGTAAACGAGGGATTTTGGTCATTCATGTTGTGCCGGTTTTTAATTAATACATTTTCTGCATCCTGTGACTTACAATGAGGGAGCAGGTATGAGTTCAGTACTTCTGAAGGACACGACAACAACACACATGGTTGAGAAAGGACACACGCTGGCTGTGGTGGAGAGTCTGTGACCTTTCTAATCATTGTTGCCGTCCCAGTTTGTTTCTTTCAGAGCGCTCGTCTCACAGGGCTCGTAAACGTATAATCCTTAGTTCATTTCACTGTTAAATCTACTTGAATCTACAAAACGAAGGCAAAAAGAAAGGTTAAAGAAGGACTGAAGCATCCAGATTCAGGCCCCATAAGGGCCCACATAAATATCAGGCCTGACCCAGTGCACAGCAACAGATGGGTTTCAGTTACTGAACTAACAGCCCTTTATAACAATGGAGGAAAGCTCGTTTTATCATTTACCATGTTGTGGATGTCATAAACACAGTCGGCCAAAACTATGGTTGCTTTGGTCCGAGAGACAAAAAACTTTGACATTTGATTGATTCTTGTTGTGGAAGCGTGGCGGCTCAGTGTGACCTCACAGGGGTCACTTCCTCTCGCTGGATGTTGCATGTTTGCGTGGGTTTCTCTTCAATCTGGAGACATGTGGATTAGGTTAACAGCGACCCTGAAGCGGTCATATGTTTGAGAGTGTCCATGTGTTGGACCTGTGACGGACAGCTGACCTGTCCAGGGTATTTCCTCTCCATCAGCCAAACGACTGCCGGGGCAGCCCCACCGAGACGCTGACTATTCATAATTACAGTCAATTACAGTCACATGTGTGGAGGTCATGAGCATGGAAAATGAATGAACTGGTTGTTGCTGCTGTCTTGTGGGAGGATTAGATCTGAATACAATATGCAGTCGATGTCCTGAAAGTATAACATCTCAGAGGCTGAGAGTTGTGTCGTTTTGACACTTTCCTGTATCAACTGTGCCTCGCCGCCTCTGTTTAAGTGTACAGCGATCTTTAGTGTCTGCTGTCAGGAGTCAGAACAAAACTTCTTCTCTGCTTTCACATGTTTGCATTGCACTGCTGAACTCAATTTCTGTTTGCATTTCTCTTTCCTGTCTGTGATGCCAGGGTTCAATTAGGTCTTGTTATTGCAACACTTGCATGCAGAAAAAATATATTCTGTCAAAAAAGATATGCATTGGATTATTCCTGATTTTTTTTTTTTTTGTATATTTTAAATCTCCAAGACTTCAAAAAGGCCCATATGATTGTTAAACTACAAATTTCAGCCATTTACAAAGAATTATTGTAAGCTATAATGCAAATTATATCCAAAATCCATTTTATTCTTGAGTTTCTCAGATAATATGATTGCAATTTATTAAAAACATCGCAAAGGCCACCTTCTAGTGTGAATAAAGGATTATAATGGACGCTGTCTTCTTGAAATCATCAGGCTCCCCATCTGAGCGAACGCTGTCACAGAACAGCCATATTACTCTCCGACAAGGAATCGACATTACAGGGGTTGTCAGGACAACCAGCCATGATTCACAGAGCCTCAGATAGGCCTCCACCTTGGGCTAGAAGCACTAGCCATGAGACTGAGCAGATGCTGTGCCAGTCAGCCAATCGCAGGTGAGATAGAGGAAAAAGATGACATCATAGGCAAATTAGGGCAAATGCAGCGAGTTCTTTGGTTGTCGTTTCCGCCTGCTTATGAACCCGGAGTCGGTTTTATGCTCAGAAAAAAAGGAAAATGCAGGCGTTTGGCACATAAATCTTCACATCAGGAAAAGATTCAGTTTTAAATTTTGTGTAATTTCCAAATGTGGAAACTCTACCATGATAAAATTTTTTTTAAAAGAAAATGAAAAAAAGAAATAATGATGTGGAAGCTGGAGAGTCCTCACAAATCTGTCTGTATCTATTTTATCAGACACTTAATTTAAACTACTTGTCAAACAGAAAAAAACTTATTATAGGAGTGAAAATGTAGCATTACAGGGAATTAACATCACATCAACAGTTCATGGTTTTACCTGAAGTGATGCTATATGTCATAGATTACCTTATAGTGGCAGGAAATCAGAGATATCAGTACATAAGTAATGAGCACCAGCATAAGTTCACAGGCAAACTAATTGTTATTTTTGTCTAAATTTGAGACCTGTTATAATGTCACATATTCATGTGTCTGTTTGTTGTTTGTGAAATCTTTAACATCCAAAGACAAAGATGATTGGCACTGGAGTGAGTTTCTTATATATTCCAGCAGCATCTACGTGTACAAAAGAAAGCTTTACACATATAACTAGAATTTACAATTATTATTTTTGTTTATTTCGCGGATTTTTGCAAATTTTAAATGAAATAACCTTTCTTCCTACGCAAAATTAACCTGTAATAGTTCACTAACCGCAGATAATATGAAGATTCAGGTGGTGTTTGTGATGAATTTGAGAAATATTCAGAATGCAGAGATTTTGGCAGATGATTAGTTGTGTTCTGCTTTTTGTGCTCAGTACTTTTTTTTGCACTCAGTATATTTTTACTATGTGAAACTCTAACTTTTAGAGAAGCCAGTGCATCAAACACAGCCCTTTAAAGGCACAGGCGGTTCAAACTTTGCACATGAAAAACCTTTGCAAAGCCTCTTCTTAAATCTCTTGTGTCAAGTTTTACATGTCTCCCTTCAGAGGCTGGCCACATAGACCACCTCCTTGCAAGTTTTAGCTGGACATATGATCCCTCCCTCCAGGCACTCTCACTCAGCAGGTCTGGTCCGTCAAACAGAAAACCAACTCTGTCTGCCCGTCGGCTGCCTCCTCCCCCAGACCTGCTGCCTGCATTAATATTCAGCCCCTCAGCCAATGAGCAAAGCAGGGTGGATGACATCATGGGCTAGGGAACAGCGAGCAGCCAGTGAAGCATCCAGCCTGCCGAACAAGCTTGCTTTTAGGGTCAGGAACTGGTCTGACAAGAGAATGGCAATCCTGCCTTTAAACTGTCATTAGGACTGTACGGTTGACGATGAATCCACCAGAGCTCCGGGCTCAAAGGCGAAACACTGAGCAAGAGAATGTGAAGACATATTTCAGGTAATTCCCTCTCTGTGTATGCAATATGGGATGTGGAGGGGGGAGGCAGAGGAGGGAGGAGAGGAGAGGAGGAGGAGGGGGAGGCTGTGTATGTAGGGGTGCTTTGTAGCCTTTTTTTTTTTCCCTTCTTCTTCCTCCACTCTGCATTCTGCCCTGCTAAGGAGGCAGCTGTTTCATCAGCAGCCTGTCCGTGAGGGCGAGATGGAAATGGATGCCTGCATCAGATGGGCTGAACATGTTTGTATGATCATATACCCCCCTCTGCATCACATCATCTCTGTATGCACTCCCTTGTGCCTCGCAAATAGCATCTTTATTGATGGGGAGGTGTTAGAATCAATGGTGGCGTTTGTACGGGCCTTGTGTGTGTGTGTGTGTGTGTGTGTGTGTGTGTGTGTGTGTGTGTGTGTGTGTGTCAGTCCTAGAGAAATGCAGCAGCTGCAGTGGCAACACTGGAACAAAAAAGAAGCAATGCTATTTTGGGTCTGTAGACCCGAGGCTGACGGATGGATCAGAGCTGTATGTGCTGTGGATGGGGGGGTGATGGATGGTTAATATGCTGATGGATGCTCTTTTGTTATCTCTGCACTGCCTCACCTATGGCCTTTCTAGGGAGGCTTTCAAGAAGAAATGGCTTTTTATTTCCATTTCTGTCTTTTAATGACCACACACACAGAGCAGAGACGTGCCTCTGTCCCCTGGCTTTAACATGGATGTGTGTAGCAGTTTCATGGCGGCTGTAGTGACAGGGAGATATACAACATCTGGTCACCTGACTTCATTGGGGAGCGGAGTGGGGGCGGGGGCCGGTCCTGTGAAAGCTGAGCTATTCCGTCTCGGATTCTCCCACAGCCATCGGTGGTGGTGGTGGAGGAGGAGGACGGAAGGATCGGCTAGTGCGGCACGAGCTGAATGTGTGTCTCCCCGTCACCTCTGCTCGTTTGGGTTGTGGTGTCAGAGCTAACGTGGAGGGAGGGAGAGAGTCCTCTCCCAGGAAGCGCAGTCATCCTCGGGTTTGCGAGGAGCCGGGCCTGATGGGAGACCTGTTGTCTGGCTGTCGTGTGAAAGAGGGATGTTAGGGAGTCATGTCAGTGATGGAGGGAGGGTGAGATGATTATAGAGGGGAATTGGGGGATGGGATACTGAAGGTGCTACTCCCTTTGAACACTGGCCTGTTATATTGATATAGATGTGATACATGCCCTTCCATTCACCACTAATCTAACTGCCTGGACATCCAACACCATGACTGCACTCCATTCTTCTTTCACTGCGTTCATCCAAGGGTTTGTGTCCACTGCTGTCTTTTTGCATGGAAATATTAAGGCGCTAAAACATAAACTGCCATGGCCACTCCTTTGTCCTTTTTCAGTTTGATGATCTAATCTATAGTTTCTACCTGAAATTCAGTGGGAAATGTGTCAGTGCATGAAATAGATTTTGCCAGTACAGCACATTACACAGCACTGGGTTTGGCAGAAAAGACACCAGGCCCACAGTAGTAATCTAATGCAGTGTCACAGTCAGAAGGCAGGGAGACAGTCGGACAGAGATGCTGTGATTCACCAAGTGTTTGGTATCTATACATCCTGGTGTTCAACGGATCTGGCAAACTGTTGCTGGGTATCAAGACACTGCGCTCCACCTGCCACCTGCATTATATATTCATCACACCTTTATCTACACAGGCCTGTTGCAGGAAAAATGGACAGTTAATATCTCTGTATTTTGCATGTCTGTGTGGGTCTGGTAGAGCTGCTTTCCACCAGTGTTTAGTTTACATGCACCTCATGAAAATTTGATGCTTGCAAAGAAAGAGCACGGGCACGAGCCACTGCCAGTCAAAAGGTGGTGATGTTTCAGGTCTAATATACTGTACACAAAATAGCAGTAAAGCTGCACCCTAAAGGACATACTGTTTACAGTGTAAACATGAATCGTGCAGGCAAAATCTAAGCTTATCATGGCTTGGCTTCATTATGCAAGTGTTTTCACAACTGACCCTTGTGATGAGCTAACACAACCAAAACTACTATTGCTTTTATTTTTATTAATCACATGGTTTCGGGTGAACACAATGCATTAGGCAAGATTACCTTGCAGGATTGAAGGGAGGGAAATGTCACTGACTAAATCATCACAGGAAATAGATACAAAATCCACATTTAGATTGTTGCTTTTTAACCATCTTTATTTGAGGGTATGGCTTTCCTTGCTTTGCCAAAGAAATGTGACATTTTTGCCTGAATAATGAAATATTTTATTCTAGATTCATCTGTCAGGCAGGTATTTTGTGCAATACTAGAAAAAGTATTATTGAGGAGCCTATAAGGACCTTCTTATCTTATAGCCACTTGGATAAATGTACAAGTAGAAGTTTTACTTTCATTTGTTTTATTCATTTTTTTGATATGAGCATCTGCCCAGACCTGTGACACCAAAATGAAATGATAAATATCTAATCTGCCGCCACATATAAACATAAACTGCCCTACACCTTTATTTAACATAGCCACAGACGACTAATGTTAAAAGCAGAACTTTATTTGCACTCTGGAGCAATGCGAACCCTTTCTTTTTTCAGTATGTCTGCCTGCATGTCTCCATGGCTTAGTGTGCAGTTCTGGGCTTCCCCATGTTTTCCACTGGCCGCTGTAACCCAACACACAGAGCTTCTCTTACCTCACCTCGGCTAACAAAAGCAGTGGACACAGAACCTCATCTTGGCTCGTGGCCTGCTAACTGGGCTGCCTGAAATATGATAGTAGGACACACAGCACACGCAAGTCGGCCTCCATCTGTTGAGGACTTAGTCTGGATGAGTTATGCCGCCATTGTCCGGCGTTGTTATCGTTTAGGACTCTTGTTGACAGAGAGCGAGACAGAGAGAGAGAGAGACAGAGAAAGACAGAGAAAGACAGAGAGAGACAGAGAGAGAGACAGAGAAAGACAGAGAGAGACAGAGAGAGACAGAGACAGAGACAGAGAGAGACAGACAGAGAGAGACAGAGAAACACAGAGAGAGACAGAGAGAGACAGAGAGAGAGACAGAGAAAGACAGAGAGAGACAGAGAGAGAGAGAGAGAGAGACAGACAGAGAGAGACAGAGAAACACAGAGAGAGACAGAGAGAGACAGAGAGAGAGAGACAGAGACAGAGAGAGACAGAGAGAGACAGAGGGCAACATCAGAGAAAACAGAGACAAAGATTTTAACTCCTAAATATTAAACACGACTGAAATTATCAGCCAATGAGTCGTCAGACAGTTCAGGAGGTTTACGAGTGGGTCCATCATCCCTCACATTACCTGATCACCTGGTCCTGACCAGGTCCCAAACCCAACCAGCTCTGACTGTCAGGAGGGTGAATCAGAAACTCGCAGTCGGAGCCCAGATTAACGTTAGCTAACATTCTACGATTCACAGATGTTAAACTGAGAGTTAAAATCTCCAGTTTTCACTGAAGAACGACGACCCGTGTTGACTGCATCTCTCATCCCGACTCGTTTAGACTTCTGCTTTTGTTTCTGTCTCACTGCGAAGCTTTAAGTTGTTGCATCACATCAGCCTGTTTACACCTGCTTCCCAAAGAATCACCTGAGAGAGATCACCTGTGCTGGTGCAATGCTCCCTCCAGCATGAAACTCTTAATAACGTCCTGTAATGTGTGATGCACCATTATACTCTTTATACAAGAACTGCAGCTCAAAGTGCTTTTCAATGAAGAAATCACAATCAACAGCTTCACGTAGAAAAGACAGAGAAAGTAAAATACAACATTTCTAAAGAAGCGAAGCAGAGAATAAATGTGAGTAAAGCACCAAAGTGTCTGAATCATGAAGTCAGAGCTCATTAAAGGCTGAAGATCAGTTTTTAGTTTTCTGTTAAAATTTGTCAGTGAGCTGCTTCCTGACGTCTGCAGGTAGTTTGTTCCAGAATCCTCCAATAAAGCAGCAGCAGGTGATCACAGAGTTCCTGAAGGTTTCAGAGAGAAGAACATCTGAGAAGTTTCTCCTGATGTGTGAATCAACCCGACTTTAAACTCCTGCCGTCTGAGTCCAGCTGTACCTCAGAGATGATGGCGCTCATCAGCTCTGGTTCGTCATTTGATTCTTCTTCAGCCCAAAATGGAACAATGGCATGCTGCCAACTTGAGTGAAGAGGAACAGATAGAGCGATGAAGAATCTAGAATCTAAACAATTATTACAGTACAAAGCATCACTACTGCTGACGAATGGAACGTTGGCAGGAAACTGCTGATGGTGTAAATTCATTAAAGCTGATTTACTTATTTCAGTCTCAGTGCTTCCTGTTTTTTTCTAATGAGACAACTGAATGTCTGGAGTCTTAAACTTTCGACTCAGGACCAGGAACCAGCAAACCGATCACAGCCTGTAAATCAAACACTCACAGGGGGAGTGTGTGTGTGTCTGCACACCCTCATTTGCTAAATACACACACACACACACACTACTCACTGAGTTCAGGTGTTTCAGCCCATTGACAACAGGTGAATAGAATCCAGCACGCAGCCACGAATCCCCACACAAATGTTCAGAATGGGTCGTAAGGAGCTCAATGACTCTAAACATGGCACAGTTCTAGAAGGTTCCTCCCTGGCAGATCGGCTCCGGTCAGCTGCAGGTGCTGCTGTGGGAACAGTGAGGAGCGACGGCAGCTCAGCCACAAAGAGGGAGACCACGAAACTCTCAGACCGACGAGTGCTGAAGCATCTCAACATCACCTGCCAGTCACCTGCCGTCTCAGTCTGCACAGTTCAAACTGCCTCTGGAAGCAACATCAGGACACAACCGAGCATGAACAGCTCCATGTAATGGGCCGAGCAGCTGCACACAAGCCTCCCCTCACCTGTCCTGTGGTCTCCGGAGCGATGATTCGCTGCCTGACAGCCTGATGGACGAATGCCGGAGAACGCCACCTGCTCAGTGCGACCGTAAAGTTTGGTGGAAGAGTGGATGATGCAGGGCTGTTTTCCATGGCTTGGATTCTGACCACCATGAAGTCTGAGCAGCATTTGTTTGTTCAGACAGAAGACAGAACAGCTGTCCGACAGAGGAGTTCACGGTTACCTGAGCAGGTGAGTGCCGCTACAGAGACTCCTCTGACATCAACGTCTCCTGCTGGGAGTTCAGGACTGGGATTGAGTTCAGAGTTCTAAAAGACAGAGCAGAGGTCTCTGATTCAGTCGATTTACCCCATCCAGTCTTTTCCTCTGGGTGTGACAGAAACATGGGCCTCACACTGAGCCACAGAAGGGAACCTGCCCGTTGTATGAAGGCCGTGGGGGAGAGGTGCAGCAGGTGAGCTGTGGGGGACCATCATCTGCACAGGCTTCACCTGCCAGTCCAGACCCAGGGCTTACAGGATGGTGGAGGGATGAAATACTCTGCTGATCACTGTCATGATTAACCTGATCACTGATCAATAAAAAAACAGGAACATTCCACTCTGTTCTGTTTGTGTGTGTGTGTGTGTGTGTGTGTGTGTGTGTGTGTGTGTGTGTGTGTGACATTATAATCTGT